>JAQIWF010000024.1:0-40118 GCA_034694965.1 Ceratozetes gracilis
CTAATTTTTGATCATTTATTCATTTATTGGAATATTTTTCTTTCCAAACAACTATCTCATGATTTCTCACAATTTATCGAAAAAATAGTTAAATGTTATTAATTATATTGAATCGAAACTTAATTATAGTCGAAATACTGATAAAATCATTTCTTTCGCTCAATTGAATCGATTAATGCAAAAAAAAAACAGACAAAACATATTGTTTTCAGATTCAAAAGTGAACCAAAAGTGCAAATCTTTATCGAAATACGAATTTCACAAAAAAAATATTCAATTCTAATGTTATTACAAACTGTTTGACAAATAGTATAGAAATCAATAGCGAAGAGAAATCTAATTAAGAAAAACCAGTCTTTAACTTATTGTCGAACAAAATAATAGAGAAATTTGAAGAAAATCTAAAATTATTTTTCAATTGTATTATAATAACCGGTAATAATGAGAATAACGCAAAGAAAACAAACGATTTATACGACTTTTAACGCAAACTAAACTTTAATTCCCAGAATCTGATAGTCATTTGAACTGTAATTTTGTTAATTGTTTTTTAATTTTATGTAAAGAAAGTCTCAATTGATTTTCAATTTAGAATTTCAATCAATTTTTGGTAAAATAAAAAAAACATAAGAATCGGTTCTAGTCTTCGAAATAAATTGAATTTTCACTTTAAACCAGGGCTGGTCAGGGGGAGCACCCCCTTAAAGTCGAGAATCCCCTAACTAGTGGAAAATTTAGCCGATTTAACTCAATTTGAACTGGATCTAGCACAATTTAATCTAAATATAGCCAACCCTATTGAGCCAATGGCCAGCCCTGCTTTACATACACATCAGTCAATGAATAGAAAATGAATAGTATTTCAAACTATAAATTGATTTTTGTTTTGATTTTATGTTCAAATAAATAGGTTTTTGTCGAAATAAAATTACTGATCAATAAAATAGTTGTTTCTTACAAATAGTTATAACAAATATAAGTGAGAATTAGGGCTTTGACTGAAAGAAATACGTATATTAAGGACTCATTTGAATGAATTGTGATATAATACAAAATTTAGGCAAAATTTAAATTATTGACGAAAACATTTGAATTACAAAAAACATAGAATCAATTGATAGTTGTTTGCAATTTTAATGTATTAATTGTAAGAATATTTATCTCTGTTTATATCGAGAACTAAATGCGAATGTTTTTCATTTTCATAATAGAGTTATTGATCTTTGATTTCCTGATTCGTCTGTAAATATATTACGATTAATACAATTAACTGTTAATTATTAGAATACTATTATTTCGCAAATAATTTTAAAATTAATGTTAATTATAAGAGAAGATCCGAATCAGACATTCCTACAGAAGTACCGGTCATTTGTCATTAAAAGCAGATAACTCTGACTTAAACTTTGATTATTTCTTTCCATAAATCAATTGAATGAAGAATTTAATATTAAAAATGATATAAATTAACAACAAATGTCTTACCCGGGTTTGTTCAAAACTAGATCTACCTAGAATATCCTTAGGATTCTTAATTTTTAACAATATGGTAGTTAACCAGCACTAAGTATGCAAAGATTTAATCCCAGGGTTAGTTACCGACTTATAACCTTCGAAATAAATTTATTTTAAGTTAGATTTGGCAGATCCTAGGTGAGATCACTGCAAGAGAGTTCTCTTACGGGGAAATCTCCTGGAATTCCACTAGGTCTATTATTTGCTTTTGTAACTAAAAGTTAAATGTAAGCACTTTCAAGTACCTTGGGTACAAGTTGATCTTGCGTCAATAAAAACTTTACATCTTGTATCTTAATATTTTTATACTAGTAATAATTAGAAATCTGATAAAGAAATTATTAATCCAAGATCAAAACTTGCACTTTTAGGATCCCCTTTACTAGCATTCAATGATTGCTATGTTGTGCAAAACAATTCATTCATATTTTTAATTTCTACCCTGAACATATCATAATAATTACGAAAACTAATTCTATCATTGCAAATAATGCAAATAAGCATGTATAATCGGTTTATAGCTAAAAACATGATGGACCTAATTCGAATCCTGAACAAACTATAAATACATAAATGAGAGCAAAGATTTTATTACTAATATTTCGCAATCATTTGAATTACGATTCAAATAACCCCCTCATCGACTCTTTTTGCTTGGACCTGCTCCATCATTTCCAAGACTCCTCTTGTTTTGTCCTTGTCCATCTTGTCGAGATTGTCTCTCTTTATCTCTTTGTATTTTTCGTATTTCATTCGCTCTTGAGACAGGTTGATTTACTTGTCCACATTTTTTACAAACGTGACCGAAGGCTTCCTTTACAAAGTTGGGATCGCTTCTACTCCTTGTGTTCTCTTCACATCTACAAATATATCGACCCAGGCAAGTTCCTAATGTACACCACCGATCTGTTCCTTGAGCAGGAGTGTGTTTACGACAAATACGAACTTGACCACATTTAGTACAATAATGATCCTCAGTAGTAGTGCCTGAACGAACAGTGCACTTGCAATACGGAAAGCGTCCACAACCATCACAATTAAGAACACCGATTGGAATATTGCAGAAACAATAATACGGAGTTGCCCTGAATGCGTCTTCAATTGTCTTCTCATTATCCTGCTGAGGACCTTGTTGAGGTGGAGATGCTTGCAGAGGTTCAATTGCTATATCCTGCTTAGCCTCCTCCTCCCCCTCTTCATAATATTGATGAGCAGCCAAAAACTTTTCATCAAATACTTGGTCATCCATTTCCTCTGATAAACTGGGTGATCCCCATTCGTCTGAACCATGACCTTCTTGTTCCTCATTCAAACCTATTGGCTGTTGTCCCCAAGCGTACAAATTAGGCTGTGGAGGGATTGGTCCTTGTGGAGGACCACGATTAAGACAACGACGTTCGTTACTACAGCCGTGACAATCAGGACATTTCCAGTGATTACCCGCTAAGTTTGTACAACTACAGGTATAACAACGGCGATGTATTGCATTCCCCTGTCCTACAAGTCCTTCCATTCAATTGATTCTCAAGATTTTTAACAAATCTTTTGAATTAGTTTTCATACAAATGGTAATAATTTCTGGATTTCGCAAAAAACAATTTGTATTGTTTTGAAATTAAATATTGTTTTCTCGCAAATAAATAATTTGTGAAATCGAATTATATTAACAGAAATTTCTTAAAATTATTCGATGTTTGTTGTCATCATTTTAATGAAAAATTAAAAATTTAACTGAAAATCAATTGTTAAGCAGAAAGTTATCGATGTTTTGTTGAAAACATTTTACTTTTAAGCCATCATTTTTTGGATCCTTTGAGATGAAAATTTGAAATTTAAAGCATGAAAATCGGTTTTAATCTTCAAAATAAATTAAATTTTCACTTTAACCCAGAGCTGGTTAGAGAGGCATCCCCTCGAATGCCACAATTTCTAACTGGTTAAAAGTTTTCCGATTTAACTGAATATGGAACTGGATTTAGAAAAAGTTAATTTAAATGTAAATCCCTTTCTTTTAGCCCTTCTTTACATAAACATCAGTCACTGTTTAAAAAATGATTAGTATTTCAAAACTATTTATTGATTTTGTTTTGATTTTCTCTTCAAATAATAGGTAATCATGACAATATTACTTACTCTTGGTACACTCGAATATAGAATTTGTTAACCATTTGCAGGTTTTGTGAATCTATTTTTAAACCCTGGTCCCATAGATATAATGTTAAACTAAGTCCTACTAGGTGTAATTTAATTTCTAACTTTCTGTACAGGATGTCAGTCCTCAGTTAAGTACAATACGAGTTTAATCAGTAATCACTAAATTCATATTAATGTTTTAATTTCCACCTGAACATTAGTGCGAGAGCTAAGAACTTGGCCAGATCCCCAGCTTAAGTTCATTTTTTCCAATCCCTTTGGATCTTAACGGCAAAGTATGACTCGATTTTCTGGTGGAAATGCTATAATTTGGTGTTTTCCAAGTTCGCCTATCCCTTACCATATTACGGCCAAATTTTAATTTTTGTAAACTCTATATCAGAAGTACATAAATAAAAATTAAAAAACTGCCAAAAAATACTATAATTCAGATCCTTCTCTTGGATACTATAAAGTTTTTATGGCCCATAATATGGGGCGAACTTGGAAGACACCAAAATATAGCATTTTTATCAAAGAATCAAGTCTCATCTGGCGCTTTAAAATCCAAGAGAGTCGGGAAAAAACGCACTTAAGCTGGGGATATGGCCAAATTCTTTAAGTTGTTGTTACCAAGTCATCAAAGTTTTGTTGAAAAGTTGAAAGCATTTCACTTATTAGTCATTATTTTTTTTAGTCCTTTCGGAAACAAATCTGAAAAAAGCTTGTTTATTCGAGCTTAGGAGTCAGATAAAGAAATAATATTGACTCAAAATTAAACTAGAACTTTTAGGACTCTCTGTACTTTCACTAAATGATTGTTGTGTTATGCAAAGAAATTCATCCATGTTTTTTATTTCTGCCCTCATAATAAGTACAATAACTGAATTCTAAATTGGGTTCTATACTCCTTGGGAACAATAAAAACTAACCATTTAAACTCGGATTATAGTTAAAAATATGATGTGCTTAATTTACATATTGAACAAACTATAATACATCATGGAGCTTTGATTTTATTACTAATATTCTGCTTCATTTGAATTACTATTGTTCATCTTGTTCAGCTTGTTCATCTTGTTCAGCTTGTGCAGCTTGTGCAGCTTGTTCAGCTGCTCTTCTTCTTTTAAGTCTCTGCCTTTGCCACTCTGGGCTAATTACCTGTTTACATGTTTGACACAAGTGACCCCAATCCTCCTGCCTAGGACCTTGACATCTACAAATTAAACGACCCTCGCAATTTCTGTTTGTACACCAATGTGCACCATCAGTACTGTGATCGCGTGTCACACATAAACGAACCTGATGACATTTATTGCAAATGTGATTAACTGTTGAATTTCGCGCACGTCTGTTCTTACATCTACAAATACGAAAGCCTATACAATCAGCATTTGTACAAACGATATTACCCACTGGTTCTTGGCAAAAACAATAGGTGTTAGTGAAAGCCATTGCCCAGATAGCTTTATGTAGAGGATCAGCAGGCCATTGGTGAGATTGGACTATAGCCTGAATCTGTGCATCAGTAAGAGGAGGATCATAATTTATCTGATAACCTTGTGGAGGTTGAGGTGGAAGTGCTTGCACAGGTCCAATTCCTCCATGACCTTGTGGCGGTACAAATGGTATTTCAACTTCAGGAGCTGCTTGAATTGCATTATCCGCTATATAATCTTGCTCCATCTCCTCCTCCTCCTCCTCACTATAATTGAATTCCTTGAATGGGGAGGGTATTCCAAATTGGTCCGTCTGAAGAGCAGTCGCTAAGTCAAAATCCATTTCTATTTGTTGTGTACGAGGAGATGGAGGTATGTCAATTGGTACTAAATTAGCCTGCTGAGCACCTAAGCCACCCTGGTATTGTTGTCCTCCAGCATACAAATAAGGCTGTAGTCCTTCTGGTGGGTCATCAACATAACGACAACGAAGTTCATCACCACATCGGTCACAATCAGGACATTTCCAATGATTGGGCGCCAAGTTTTGAGCCCCACAACTACAGCGGTTACAACGGCGGTGAAGCCTCACAAACTCTTGTTGTTGTTGTGGCTGTTCATCCATTTCAATGTTTCTCAAGATTTTTTGACAAATCTTTTGAATCAGTTTTCATACAAATGGTAATAATTTTTGAATTTCGCAAAAAATTTTGGTATTGTTTTGAAATTAAATACTGTTTTCTCGCAAATAAATAATGTGTGAAATCGGATGATATAAAGTTTATATCATCCGATTTATATTATAAACAGATATTTCTTTAAAGAATTTCAATGATTGTTGTCATCATTTAAGTGAATAAATTACAAATTTAAAAAAATATTGATTCTTAGCTCAAAAAGTTATCAATGTAAAAGTTGAGAACATTGTGCTATAAATCAATATCTTTTGGGTCCTTTGGGATAAGAATTAAAGCATAAGGAGTGAACAGGGTTAATTTTGGACTTCCTCCTTTCAAATTTAAGTTTTATAACAAGAAAAATGATATTGAAATGCAAGAGAATTGTTCCACTTTTCAAAGTTGGGACAGGATATCTTTTTTTAAGCCCTTCAAAATGAATAACTCCTAACACCAGATGCTCCTAATATCGGTCCTATTTTCTGTGAAAAGTGTATTCTTACAATCGAAGGTCCTTAGTCCATTTTTGAAAAATAGTATTTTCTGGCAACTATCATGGAAGTATTCATGACCACATATTCAAAATTTTATTTCACCTGCTACTGGGTACTTTATTAAAAATTAAAAATAATAGAGATCTAGCAAATTTAAACTGAAAATATTTTCAAACACATTTAACTTTATATCAAAGTCTATTATACCAAGATTTCTATTATTTTTAATTTGTAATAAAATACCCAGTAGCAGGTGAAATAAAATTTTGAATATGTGGTCATGAATACTTCCATGATACTGCCAGAAAATACTATTTAAGGACCTTCGATTGTTAGTCAATCTTAAATTGCATACAAAAATGTCACTTAAAAATCAGTATTTCGTTTAATGTTATGTCAAATATAAATATTGATTGAAAGTTACAAACAGAACATAAATATTAGAAAAACAATTATGAGTTAAACTTATAAATTGATCCATCTTCAATGGTTGATTTACCAGCCTTATCTCTTTCCATGTCCATGGTCTTTACCGGAGTGATTATAGTCCTGTGCAAATTTATAATTTAATTCACAATTTTTTGTTAACTCATAGAATAAATTAATGACTGACCCAATAGTGCTCTCCATAGCCTCCTTTCTTGTCACCCCATTTGAGTTTAGTCTTGAACTTATCTCCATGTCCCTATCGCACAGGTAGGACACAACAAAAATATAAATTTGATAACAATAAGTAACTCATTTCCTAATTGAGACAATATGTTAATCCCTTCAATCCATGAATTTTTGAAAATTAATTGGAATATAATTTGACCCAAAAATTCATCCAATAATTGATTGAATCAAATAATATTTAGTAAGAAATTTAAGGTTAAAAGCATTTTGAAAATGCATTATCGCCGGTGCTCTCAGCGCATACCTGTTCGTGTTGTTCTCTAAAGTGGTGAGGATTTCCTCTTTTGTAACCTTAAAATTAAAGATTTGATATCAAAGAAAAACTCATTTCATAATCTTTTGATTTAATCATTCATTAACTCATTTCCACTCGAGTTAAGTGTTATTCCAATACTTTTCACTTTTAATCAAATTTTGAGCGTTTTGTTCTCAAATTTACTCAATTATCACAAAAATTAAGTGAAAATAAATTTAGTGAAGGATTAAATCATTAGAAATATAATCAAGCAAATTATTACCGAACTCCCAGGATTTTTTACCAGGACTTCTAGCGTATTGAAAATATTTGCCCCCGGCAGCAGTGCTCAAATCGTGATCGGCTCTTACTACAGAAAATTGAGCCCTGGTTTCAGCAACTTGTGGCATATCTTCAGTTTGGAGATCAGGTGTTATGTATTGCTTAGAAAGAGTTGATTTGCTTTTGACTTTCGACACATAATTGTTTGAGAATCTGTTTTCACCGAATGTCAGCTCACAGTTCAATACAAATATCAAACTTATGGAAAGAGTGACGAACTGTTGGATTGAAAACAAAGATCACATAAAATGAGAGAAACGTAAGAAATAGAGATTAATATCAAGAGTTGAATACCTTATGAAAATCAATCATATCTTCGATATGTCTCAGACACTGATCTCAGGCACAAAACGAATGGTAACCAAAACTAATCCGATATTTGTTTTATATTTGTCTCCATTGAGTGACAGGTAATGCTTAGTCTTGTCTTTTAATGAAGTGCAAGGGATGTGTCGATTGGTACCGATAGCCACTCACCCATCAAATGGCTTAAGTATAGAGAAATAAATTGAATGCTTGAAGTAATGGATAGTTTTTAGGAAAAGTGTTGGTTTGACATCAAATTGAATGTCATTTTACTTTTTAGTGTAACGTAAAACACAAAAAGACTATAATTTTCTCAATTGTTTCAAACCTTATGATTGAAACTCTTGTCAAAAGTTATAAGACAATCGTTACGCTATTGTTGTCGATATTTATGGCGATCGCGAAGCCATCAAACCGTGAATTTTAACAACTCTTAAGTGAATCTCATTTAATGTTTGGGACAGAAGGGAAGTATCCCCTCATTATTACTATTTAACTCGAGTCGAGTGAATGCGGTCTCGAAATCAATTGTTGAGAATTATATCAAATGATTTGAGAAAAAATGACCAAATTATGAGTTACAATGACTTCCTTGAAGTGACTTAATTGAAAACAAATGAGTTTTATCTCAAATCATGTCTTTATTATTGACTCTTTAATTTCATTATTGAGTAAAATGTATGTCTCAAAATTAATTTGAAAACAGGAATGCGTAAGGGGAGGGAATCAGCCAAAAATCCCCATGTCGTTGAAAAAATTAACCCTCCACCCTCTCCTGTTGCGGACTGGTAATTTCACATTACTTTTATGGACATATGCTAAGTCTTCGAGGAAAATTTGGAACAGACAATAATTTGTGGACAAATTTTGGTATCAGGGTGGGGAACTATATTTTTTGTCTTCTGCGAGCTTGCGCATCCCTGTTTGAAACTATCTAGCCCTTTCTCCGATAATTTCATCGGTATTTTTTATTTTGAGTGCTTTTTAATTAACACATATTTGATATACTAATTGAAGTTTCGCTAAATTCTCATATTTAATGACACACTAAAAACTGGTGACAAAATAGCAACATGCTGGTCTTTATTATTATTAAACTAATTTAGATTTTATCTGACCCTTGAACTTGATTTCTGTATATAACAACAAATTAAGTCGAAGATACTTAAGATAAGTGCTTTAATTTTCAATATATTTATTGAATTTCAAATTTGATGTCAAAATTTTTTTGAAGTTTTATAAACCATTAAGACTTCAAATCACATACTTTTTCGGAATTTCACATAAATTGAGTCTTTATTTTAGAAATGATAATAATTTTTAGTTCAAATTTTTTTCTAAATTTCATTTCTGAATAAGAAGGGTCAAACACATTTTGATAATTCCTTTGATTTCTCAACCTATCTAGATTGAATCCATATTTTAGCGAATTATCTGAGACTTAAGTTATCACCAAAATTATGCCTGGCAATTTTAGCCATAAACGCGAAATCTTAATAAAGAGCCGGATATTTAATGCTAAGATTTGATGAGTTTATTATCTTTGAAAGAAATCTCATTAATTATTCATCGCTGAGAAGAAATTGTTTTGTTTTGTGACATAATTAATGATTTATATCTTTGGATCTGATTATGTGTTTCGATAATAATTTGATTGCATTTCGATTTGAAATGTAATCAATTATCAGCCGTTGTATTGATTTATGAATTTTAATCGCTCTTTAAATTGCATTTAAAGAGCATTTGAATCAAAATGTGACTACAAATTAACAGTCAATTAATCCATTGAATACTGAATTCCAAACATTTAATTTGATTCAAGCATTTGTAAAATCGTTAAGTCATTAATCAGTCGATTGAACTGATTTTACATTCAAAGTGACAGACAGTCCAACAAAAAATTTAAATAAATATTTGGATTCCTTTAAGACTTCTTGTCATCAATTAAATAACTTAAAGAATAAAATTCCTCAAAAACGGGACAATTCTTTTAATTAATGACAAGAAAATATGCCGAATCTTTCAACAATATGCCGGTTCCTCAATGCAAAATATTTGCCAGGACATTTGTCTTAAATTTTTGCACTTTATGTTATCCACCAAATGAGGTGTTGCTCATTACAGATAAACACTGTTTGGAAAATAATTACCCTTGATTAACTCTATGTCAGTTGAAATACAAACTTTGTATTACAAAGTTATGTTACGATAGGTTTTGATTACAGAATTCCATTAAAACTTGACATTAACTCAATCCAAGAGTTTATCGATTTTCCCAAATGTCTAACAATAGAATTGAATCCCATTTCCATCCCTTTTCAAAGAAATCAATTACAAAAAGTGAATGAATTTTCGATAACATAAGTGATTATTTTGATAAATAAATGTGCCAGGTTGCAATTTATCTAGAAATTCATAACCGAAAAGGTTGGCTCACTTATGGGCCACTTCTTATCATTTGATCGGAATCTTTCTCTAATACTTCTTGTCGTAGATTACAATCTAATGTTTATTTTTAGAAATAATTCTAATTTTCTTGGCTTTCGATAAAAATTTGTGTTGAATTCAAAAATATAATAACAGTTTTGAATAGAAGTTCCCTTCAAAACACTATTCTATTGAACCAATTATTGGCGAAACTTTTGTATTAATTAACGAAAAGATAAAAAGTTTTCTTCACTTATGTATTATGTGAGCAAACATTCAACAAAAATAGAGTCGTTTCGGCAAAAAAGCGGTTTATTAATGTGTGGCTCCAAAGTTGGAGCCGATCTGCACGTGTGTTAGTCAGTCAGTGAGGCAGTCAGTGGCCTCAATTAGACCAGTCCTGGCCCGCAGGCAGACATCATATTATGTTAAGCACATGGGATGACAGAGAACTTGAGAATTGAAACACAACCCAACATAAGATCACAAACTCTGAACCAAAAAACTAAAGCTTTCAGAGAATACAAACGAATTCATTTCAAATACAATTGATTTCTCAAAAAATTGTCTTCAAGTGACTGAAGACTTGTTTATTCATTAAATATATTTTGTGTTTTTATCGACAATGTCTTTATTGTGGCATTTGGTGAGAATTGTCCACAATTTTAATATTTATTCCTAATTCTGTCAACAATTTCAGGTCTGTTTCCTAACATTTGCTATAATTCTCGTGCAATCGGATACTATTAAGTCAAACCCAACCCAATCTGAAGAAAGGGATGACGGCTCAGGCTCTCATCAATTGATCTATGAGTCTAATGGCTATCCGACACAATCGATGGTTAACTCTAATAATGGTTACGATAATAATCAAAACTCGATGTCATTAAGTGAGTCAAACAACGCACAGATCTATAGCACCGGACATCAACCTAATGACCAGTACGACCAAAACGAAAGAAAGACTCTGATTCTGGTGAGATATCCTTCTCTTTATTTGCCGTCTGTCTAAATAAGAGACAGAATTATTAATAATAGAAATGTTATGTAATTTCCTTTCGTTAATCATTTTATCAATTATTCGGTGATTTATTGGACGAAACTCTTGATATCTAATTAATATTTAATAAAATGAGAGATACATTAGAAAACTAATTAGAAATAACTAAATAATCACTGATTTAATATATAGGCAATACCAGTGAAGTTAAAGTTACCCAATTCTAAGGATAATTATGGTAAGTGTTTCAAATTGGAGAACAGAGACTCAAAATGAGTATTAATTGTCTCTCAGATCAATCTCCTCCACAATCTGAGGGAGAGGGGCCTCAAAGTCAAAGCCTTTTATACTCGAAAGGTCTGCCCTATCCTCATATCAATAGACAGCCATTGTATTCGTCCTCAAATTCCGATGATTCTGATCCAAATGAGTCAAAATCGTCAGCACTTCTACCACTTTCGCATAAAATCTATTCATCGATTGACAGTCAATTGAAATCTGCGTCCTATTCAACGGTGAATACCCAGAAGTCAGTGAGTGAACAGCCCTCGAGTCACAGCTCTAATGAACACAAATACAAGAATTCTTATGAAACAAAAGATCACAAATTGAGTCCAAATCAATATGAAAAGGATGTCAACACTAATCGGTAATGTGTTTATCAGTCAATCAATATTTCACTCAACAAACAAGTTTCAAATTGACTAACTGTCCAATTTGTGCTGTCTCATTATATTAGAAATTATCCGATTGCCGGCGAATACAAAGGCATTAGTTTTAAGACTGAAGGCGTTGACGACGATTATGAAACCGTTGATAATCGACGTATTACTCGACCCAATCTTAAAAGTGGACAGACATCTGGCAGTTATGACTCAGATTCTTATGAATCAAGAATTAAACAAAAAGAGAATTCAAAACAATTGTATGAATCGGTTCCAAACAATAAACCAGAATATGATTACGAAAGTGCCGGTGAAGACGATGAGGAAGAAGAGGACGACAGGAAAGTGGAGAATATTTTTTACAACCATAAAGACTATCGAAACAATAAAAATGGTCATAATTTGAAGAATATTAAGAATCAATTTAAAGGCAAACCTATAGCACCGAAACCTAATATGAACTCACAGTTTCATCACAGCCATAAAGGATTGGGTTTATCTCTACCCGTTTACTCATCGGAGCCTTTTGATGGTTGGCCACAATATTATTATTCTAAACCCCTTATGAATGTAAACAACGACTGGTCCGGAATGTCTATGAGTAACCCGGAGACAGTGGACACCAATTTACTAAATCTCTTCAGTGGATTCAAAATCAATAAACCAGCGAAAGAAGGTCCTCGAAGTCCATTGTATGCGCCGGCATTTGACCTGTTAGGGGACTCACAACTTAAGGCTGCCTCCAATCCTATTCCTGTAAAGACACTGCAAAACAGTAAAATCTATGGACAGGCAGCTAAATATCAGTCGAGTTATCCCACACTAAATCTGTTCGCCGGTCAACCATTTAATATTCCAGATTATAGTCTTCTTGATATCAATGGTGATCTATATCCGGCTCCATTAGTGGGACAAACGCCGCCCATCCAGCACAGGCCTTTAAAACAGAAGGAGTCGATGGCTGAATACAATTCAGGAAATCGTGACTCAATTAAAGTATGAAATCATAATTTGATTCTATGGTTGAACGCAATGAACACATTATTGTCTTATTTGTCGATCTATAGCCCCATCGAAGGAATCCGTTGCTATTGAGGCCAAGTTTTATGTCAGGTAACCATAATTTAAGATAACTCTCTACGATATTCTCACATTCAGTCTCTAAACCAGTGATTAGTTGAGATGTATAGCAGACTTACCGGTAATACAAATATAGCCTTTCCTTAAACTTTAAATTTTTTTCATGACTTAAATGAAAAAACAAAACCGAAAATAATTACAATTTTCTTTAATGGGATTACGATTGGAGTGAAATCAATATTTGATACACAGTTTAATCCAATCGTATAATAGATTTATTGCTACAGAAATAATTAAAAGCTATAATTAGGGAATCGATTGCATTAGATTTGGATTAGATTTTAGTGTTATTACTAATAAGTTATTACATCTGAGCCCACACTCGAATCAACATTAATTGCAAGAAAATGTGCGATTTATTTCTGTAAATTGATGAGAACCTGTCCTCTTATAAATATTCAAGACATGTGAGGAATGGCACTAATCAAATGTAACAACAGATTATACAATTTGGTGTTAGATCCTTAAACTGGTGTTTTTCACGTAAAAAGTCTCTCATTTGCAGAGATGTTGTGATATTGTGCTCCACTGACCTTAAGATATACTTCTTTTCAATAAAACAAACATATGATAAGTCGTGAAAAGGATTTAATTCAATGAACGCCTAAAAATAGTGATTGTATTACTCGAAAACCGAATAATCATTTAAACAATATTTGATTTTCGAGACAATGAACAGAGAATTTGCATCAGAATTACCTCACATTTGAATGAGAAAAGCATTTAATTTAACGACTAATTTATTTTGATATGAATCAGGACTGAGATCTGCGGCGAGTAAACCATTAGCCAACTATAGTCCGTTTGCATCTGCGTCTACCACTCAGTCGTTTTTATCGGTTCTGCCATCACTTCAGACCAGTTTCAACATCAACGCCAAATCGATTCCGCGCCAAATATTTCCTTTACTTTACGGTTAACTCAATTTATTTATTCTAAAAATTAATTTCTTTGACTTCAAATTCTGTGCTTCACTTTGAAAATCACATTTGGATTAATCGTAAATGAATTCCAATCATATTATAGATATTTTTATGATTCAAATAAATATTCAGTTATTTTATTTGATCACAACTTTGATTAATTGATAGCATTTTATCTCTTATTTTCTTATTTCTTTGTATCTCATTATCTGAAATGTAATTTAATTATAATCACTTGTTTTTCATGTATTTTATATGATATTTGATTAAGTTTTTATCAAATGCGTTGAATTTTGAATTTAAGTCCATTTTTTATATTTATTTAAACGCTCAATGAGTTCGTAAAGCGAGTATTTACAAGAATAAAGTGGAATTCTTGGTTATATTTATGATATTTACTCAGTTTATTAAACTATAAACTTGTCATAAAATTAAAAGTTTGTAATTTTTATGGAAAACATTAAAACTGAAATCATTTCTCTGTTAAATATGTGACTTAAAATCATTTAAACTTTTAATTCGGTTTAAGCCTAACATAAAAGTCGAGATTAAAGTGTAATTTCATACAAATTGCTCACAAATAAAGTCGTAAATCTATTCGTCAAATAAGCAAAACTATATTACAATGAATTACATGTTTTCGATGTCAAAATATTTTGGAAAATAGCCCACAAACTGGTAATAGATTTCACTCAAGAATTTCATTTCAATTTTGAAGATATTATTTGCTTTCTTTGGTGACCCCATTGAGGGCTGAGTTATAGATATTCTCCTTTCAATGTCATCGGACTCACAATTATTTTGCCTGCAATCAAAAACAAATTATCAGCAAAAAAGGTAACATTTACTATTTGGGTGCAAAAGAAGCAAAAATGAGGGGAAAAATCTCAACATAAATAAGAATATTATTATTCGGTAATCAAATTATAACTCAAACGGTGTGTAAATGTTGGAAATCAATACAAATTGTGTCACGAATTCAATTCTATTCATAAACTTTTTATTGAAATCAGATCGGAGTTTGACTTTCAGAAAGATTTATGATTTGATGCCTCATATTAGGAGTTATTCACATTCTTTGGGCAATATTTTAATCTAATTTCCACAAATCAACTCATTTTTTAATCATTTCCATGGATTTAGAGTTAATTATTGACCTCAAATCTATTGAAATTATAAGAGAGATCATTTTATTCTTCATTTATCTATTTGCCAGTTCTATCTTGATCATCTCTATACAGGAGTTCAATAGTTTTGAAGTCCAATCTTATTATAAAAGCAAATGTCTATTAAATCGATTGATTTTTGATTTGATTTCATTAGTTTTTATTTTTGCTTCAATTCGTTTGAAATTTATAATCGATTAATCAAATCATTAAACAAAGTCTTTAAATATATAACCCGTTATTAAAACATCAAAACAAGTCATTAAATGTTTTTATTAACACCGATATTGTTATTAATATTATTTTTCAATCCTTTATCCTCTAATAAATTATTAAATAGAGTCAACTCTTGACTTATTTAAATGCAAACCTCAAGCAGAGCCACAAATCCCGAGCACAGGCATACACACAATGGCAGCGCAGAGCACATCCTTTTTTGCTTTTGCTCGGATCCTTTTGTCGAAACTCTAATTCATTTTTGAAATAAATGATATAAATTGAGGTGAAAACCACCCGAAAAAGAAGAGTAATTAAATTCATTATAGTTATCAATAGTCTTAGTTTTTCTCCTCTGCTCTGATTTTACACTAAAGTGTGACTAAATTTAAAATTTGTAGTTCACGTAAAGTATTGAAAAATAAAACCATTCCGTAATCATAAAGCTTTTTGAGGTCACGAACTCTCAGTCCGGGCCTCTAATGGAATGTGAGCTCAGCCTTGAACTTAAAAAATCGTTACGGAAATAGCCGCTCCAATGACGGACACTCGCGCTCGCCTCAGGCACAGGGAGGATATCACCAAAATTATTATTGTCAATGATAGATTATTATGTATTTGTTACTAGGGTTGGGCACAATCAAGGCTAATTTGTACCTCTCCTCAAATTAAGTGAAAATACCTTTTCCAGAGTGAAATCCTTTGAGTTTATTGCCTGAACTCAAAAAAATGATAACATCTATTAAACGCGAGATTTTAAAAATAATTTGATTTCAATTCTAAAAGCATACAAATTATCATACATTTAGTGAACGATTAGTCTAACAGTTATTCACTTCGAAGGGAATCCAAATTTTACACAAATTTTAAGAGATTTTGAAGAAAATCGTTTTTTAAGAAATAATTGAAAAGATGTTGTCATTAGTGTTAATGCTATCCATTTGTCTCACTGTTTGTAATTGCAATCAAACCACTGAAAGAGAACAAAATCAAAGCGAAACGATTTCAACGGTTAGCGGAGAGTTCAGTAAAAAGGTGACGACTTCGGGGAAAGGGGTTGACATCAATTTGAATATATCGATAACGAGTCTCGTTGTCATTATTCTTATTATTGGCGTTTGCGTTGGCTTTGTCTTAGGCGGCGGTTGCGGTATATGCTTAGGAATGCTGATGGCCTCACAGCCACCCCAATACCCTTCTCAAAAGACCAATGGACAGGCAGGACAGGCGGCAGACACAGCTGTTGTAGTCGACACCGAGTCTGACAAAAGCAACGAATCGGGTGCTGATAATGTGAGCGCCGACACCAAGAAAGCGGATGCACCCAATTTGAAGTCCAAGATTTAATTGCATTCTTGTATATAATCTATGAATTGCTTATATTTTTTTACAAATTTTATTGTTTTTTGTGTTGAGTAACAAAATTCTAATTGACTTCAATTAAAAACTTGAGAATTCAATAAATTAGAGAATAATTTCTATAAATATTGATTTAAAAAACGAAATTTATTTGTTTCCATAAATCTGGTCTGACCTCAAACTTAGTCATAAGTATTAGTTTTATAATACATTTCCTTTAATTCCGTTTTTATTGTTTTTTTTCTCTTTCAAACGCTTATCACTAATGCTATCAATTTTTAAATTAATGAAAAAAAGTTAAATCACTTCGGATTCCAAAGACTAATAAATAATGGGATAAGAATTGCCTTCAAATTACTTAATCTGAGTGTCAATAATTTCAATCAAAGTGGACACAAGTTATTATTAAATAAGTTTTATGGCATATAATCCTTATTTCATTTAATATTTGAAATAATAAATTCTCAAAATCAAGGTTTGGTTTTCAGTATTAATTGGGGAACGCATTGCTTTTAAGTCTAACAAAAGGATATTATGTCTCGAATTATAGCTGTGATTAAGGCTTTGAACGGCAATTGTGATGATTAGTCTGATCACAGTGATCAGTGATTTATTAGATGGATGTGCAGTAAATGGACTCATTTTGGGCTCAATTGTTCGCCCTTTTGCTAATTGCGATGATCTTTGAATGTCATTAAAGTTCAGACAAATAGCAAACAATAAGAAGTCAGAAGAGAACCCAAATTATGTTTATTGGCTTCAAATCAAAAGTGTAATGAAAGTGAAAACTTTATTGAATTGGCCTCAATTCGAGTCATCCCAATCACTTATATAAAGGATTTCACTCATCCTTTCATCAGTCAATTGTTTTCTTCTTTGGATCTGACTCTGTGCGGCATAAACCATCATGGTAAGTCACTTATTCATCCTTACTATTTGATTGCATATGAATTCGTAAATATTTGTCTTTTAGTTATTTATGTTTAATTCATTTTATGTTTATTTGTATTATAAATGAAATGATTATCTATTAGTCATTTTAAATGCAAATCAATTTTTGTAATAAACAAGTTTCGCAATCTTTGAAAGTATTAAGGCTTTCAAATCAATTATTAACGATATATTTTGCCCATACAATGCTAATATATTCTGGAAAAATAGCATCAGCATTGCCTAGCGCAAATTATTGCCTATTCATTATGATTTTATTGACTGTTGATTTGAATAAAGACATTCAGAGTTTGCAAATAATTCCCATTATTTGAGTCAACTTTTGTTATGCTTCTCAAAGAGAACTTTTATGTGAAAACATTAGGAAAAGAATGAATTGAATGAAAGAAATATATAAAAAGTATTCTGTAATCAGAAAAATGCCTAAAAGAAAATGTAATCATTTATTCAGTGCTTTGAGAAATGAAATGACTTTACGTTACATTTGGGACTTAAAAAGCATTTGTTTTCAAAGTATAGATTCGGTGTCTTTTAGGATAAGACACATTCCTGGCTCCTATTTTTCGAGTTTTGAACTCCAAATTAAGTTTCACTTCTTATTAACAATAAAACCATTAATTTTTGTTTTCTTCACAATTCAATCATAAATTCTTTTGGATTTCTTATCATTTCTTATTTTTATCGATAAGCGTGTCTTCAAAGCTCTTCAAATCATTTATTGAATTCAATTTTCTTCTCTTTCTTATGTCAGACGAGAATTCTTTTATTATTGCTTTTCATCGACTGCTTTCTGACACAACTCGTGTTCAGTCAATATTCAAATAACGAAGCATATAATCGAGGCTATAATCAAATGGATAGAGAAGGGGAGGCTTCCAATGAGTACAACAACCAGCGATTTGATGCCAACAATCAGCAAAGATCTCAGTCCTATCCATCAGAATATAAAGTAACTTAAATTTTGTTAAAATATGTTTCAATAGCTTTAATTAAAAACTATATCCACAAAGAATTTCAATCATATATTAGTGTCTAAAATATGTTTGTCTGATAGGAGACGCCAATGCCGTATCAGTTCGAGTATAATACAGATGATGGATATGGCAATAAACAGGACCGACAAGAAAAAGGTTTGATATGCCTCTCATTAGTGTTCATCACTTTTGCATTTCTTCACAAATATTTATTGCCTTCGAGTCTTAATAATCAATACATCAATACATCAATCGCTTCACAAAATCAAAATATTTAATAACTTTTTTGAATAAAAATACAAAAATTCCTTTTAATTACTGACAAAAATCTTGACTTAAAAGTAAAAATCACTCATTTTTTCCCAAATTCTTCATTTCTTTTTTTTAATGAACTTAATTTGAGATCAAATTTTTGATAAAATAATTTTTCAATGAAATTCAATTAACCCTTTAATACTTTGATTGATACTTTGATTTTTAAGTGGATTAGAATTTTATAGATTACTAATTACTTTCAATTTGTTGTTCATTTTTCTTCATTAAAGCTGACGAATACGGGAATGTCGTCGGAAGCTATGGTTATATGGATTCCAATGGAATCTACAGAAAAGTTATTCACTTTTTATAAATACTTTGCTTTTTTGGTAATTTTCCCGATCTTTAGGTTCACTATACGGCGGGACCCGAAGGATTCAAAGCAAAGATCAACTCAAATGAGCCATACCTTAAAAACAACGCAAATCCGGCTGATGTCATGTTGTTTGTTGAGGACCCGCCTCAGAATGCCCTCAATTCTGGCAATTATGGCAAACAACAAATGAATACTTATACCAGGGATGAGCCGATTGACAATTACGATGATAGTGACAGCAATCAGATGAGAGATCAGATGTACAGAGCATCTGCCAATAGAGTCAGAGCTCAGGATAAGAGATATGTGAATAATAATAATAATAATAATAATAATAATAATGACTATGGATTCGGGAGAATGAGATCATTCCTGGATATGATTAGTCAGTATTTTATTTACAAACAAATAGAAAAACAACTCAATTATACTTAAATTAAGTGACAATTAATTTAAATTTCAATGATTTTAGGGCCCAAACAGAACGGTAACAGAAACCAAGACTATTATCAGGCAATAGATTCGTTCGCAAACCACCGCAATAACAACGAGGATATTGAAGCCTATGCTTCCAATAGACGATACTTTGACTAAATTAGACCATAAGAGCACTCATTCAAAGGTTTGGCTTTATTTTCAAAATCGATTCATTGAAACATAAACTTATAGAAAAACAATTTTGTAATTATAATAATTTAATCAAATAAACTGCAATTTGAAAAATAATATTCGATAATATTTTCGAGTAAATTAACAGATATATCAAATTTTCGATTAATTGTGGGAACTTTCAAATCAAGGGTAGAGTAAGAGAAGCGCCGAAATTAAGAGCAGACCATTCGATGCAATCTATTGAAGCAAATATAGGGATAAATGAGTTTCAATTATCTATGAATTGCAAGTATATAATTAAATTGATAATGAAGAATAGGGGCCAGGGTTCAAATATTTAAGCTACTAGTTTGCTCAAAGGTAAATTGGTTATAGATCAAATTGAACAAATGTGAGCTAGGTTCACTTCACACTAATGCAAGAAGTCAATTGCAAAACCGATTATATTCTGGAGTTCATTATTCGCTACAAAAATAGCCCCAAAAGAGTATTAAATGTCAGAAAATGACTGATCAGTTCTATTGTTTCGAAATAACCAAATATTTGAGTGAAAAACCAAATTATAAATAATTCATTAAATGGTGTAATAGTTCCTAATTTTTAATTAAACTTTTTCTTCGTTTTATTTTGTTGTTCGCTTCTAATGAATATTTTGAGGAACGAACTCAATAAAGAGCATCCCTTTTCGCACCCGATTATTGAAATACAATCACCATGCTTAATTTTCAAACAGCTTGGGATAGGTATTACTGATACCTATCATTGAGTGATAGAGTACTGGAAAAGTCATTTAACAAAACGTAAACTTCAATACTTGACTTAACAATACTAGTTTTTGGCACTGGGAGGGGACGGACACGAGAAAGAAGAGGTACCCCTTCATTAGGACCAAAATGTTTGGTTAAAATTTAAATGAAATCCTAATGAATAGATTTTATTCAAATTTTAAACGTTTTCTTAATGAAAATAATGATTAAATTTTAGATTAAATTTAGATTAAAATTGTTCGCAAAAAAAACGTGAAATATATTGAATAAGTTTTGTTGGAACCGTTCAATAGATTAATGACATTCTTGGAATTCTTACCGTTTGTATCACAAGTCGGGCCATTGTTTTGATGGGCCGTTGACTTCAGATCTTCAAGAGTTCTAACTCTTAGCCCTTTTTCATTCAAATCCTTGTTTTCAGTGAACGAATCGCAAGAATAATGTTTCGACAAATTGACTAAAATCTGAATCTTTTCATCTGAGAGGACATCACTAACAATGGGGGCAATCAAAAGAATAAGAGCTGAGGTCATGGGGTTCGGCCTCTTAACTACACTATATATGAGTCGAACCCATTCTATTCTTGGCATAACTTCAATAAAAGTAAGACTTTTGAAAATTGCTTTAAATTTCGATATTTTGGTTTCGGATTCAATGGATCTGATAATAGTTGAGAACCAACTCATAGCTAAATGTCTTTTCGATGCATTTTCGCAATCAAATTGATTGACCATTAAATTCAAGACAATTGAAAGCGAGTTATATCTGACTATAACCGCAAAAAGCTTCGAAAATTTCCTCAAATAAAGTTTTGGTACTTTTAGTGTCTCGTAATTAACATTTTTATCCCCATTTGTCTCATTATTGTTAGCATTAATCAGATGTTGTATTAAAGCAGTGATCAACTCATTGGGAGTATGTCTTAATCCCAGAATTAACTCATTTTTAACTCTGGATTTAGTTTTGTTATTATTATTGTTGTTATTATTGGTATTCAGATATTCATCGATTAAATTAAAATAATTGCGATTAATATGATTGGCCTTCAAATTGAGTTTATCGATGACTTTGAGCCAAAAGTATTGTCTCAACCAATTGAGACCAATCATAGCCGCAGTTCTTAGTTCTTCGATTGTCGGCTGATTGACAGAGGAATGACATAAATTGTGTCGGCAATCGATTATCCATTGGGGACAGGAATACCTGTGCGCCAAACGCTTTACACTTTTCATACTGTCTTCGCGCGAGTATTGAGAGATTACAGTACAGAATCGTATCACTGAAAGAGCTGTCCGTAAATACAATCAATTGATTACTATTTTCATAAAATTACTTTAATTTAAGGACAGACCATATAATGAATAGACAGCGCTCTCATCCCTAAGCTCTTCACCATTTGTGCCATTATTGTGCTCTTCGATCAAAGCAGTGATTATCTCTTTGGTGGCCACAATATTGACATTCAATTCAAGAATGTCTGGCCTTCGAGTCAACCAAAGACTTAACTTATTCTTCGCGAATAGCAATAACTCAAAATCAAAATCAATTAAATCCTGGTTTTGATAAATACTATCAAAAACTGTAATAAACTCATTGGAATCACTCCACGGACTTATCACTAAAGACTCCATTCTATTAGTCTGTGCCAGCAATGTATTAATACAATTTAATGAACATGGTTAAATGCTATTTCAATTTCATAATAAACATGTTTAGCACGTGTTTACAAATCTGTCTTTTAATTTGTGCTTTAAATTTGTATTTGAAATTCAACTCAAAATTATTGGAGTTTAAGACTCTTTTCATCTAATGTTTTATCACTGCTTTTAAGTAAATTTTATTGAAACAAAAAGGACTAAATCTTTCCATTTATTTGAGCTATTTTAAGATAAGGTGTTATTTTATTAGAACTGTTCTGGTACAATCAGAACTAAAATAAAATTTAATATCATGGTATAGTAAAATTGCACTTGGAGTAATTAAAAAGATGAGTTTGATTTCAAAGTGTTTGTGGTTTAAATCTGAATAAATCTTTTGTTAAGTATTAATGAATGAAAGAGTGGGGAAAAGGCGGGACTATTGACGTCATTGAGTGGTTGTGTTGTTGTTTGAAATCAAATTAATCACTCATTTCATTCATATTCGTCACTTAATTAATTGATCCAGCTACTTCACTTTGTTGCAACATTGAGCTAGATACACCCATTTACTATGCCTCTCAACACTCACTAATTTAAGTTTTAGAGTTTATTTATTTTTTCGATGAATTTATCAAAACATTGAGTCTTGGAATTTAAGTTTATTTTTGTATCCAATTGTCACCGATTGGAACCGATGTATGCAATCTTATCTTAGCTCTTATGGTACTATTATGTGTCAATTTGGTCACTCATTCACAACATTATAGCTTAGATTTAGTTAGAATTGGGGTTTGATTTATGGTTGGGGTCTTCAGATGATTATCTCCGACAAAGACATGTCCAACAAAGTTAGTGAACAAACCATTGAGGAAACCATCGATGACTCAACTAATGACAAATCCAAGAGTGAGGGCAACAGTAAAGAGCCGTCTGTTGTGTCGGACAACGAAACAGTAAGCTTTCGATTATCTTTGAGATCAGTTTGACGTCAATTGTCTGATAAATGACAGGAAGAGAACAATCAGTCCAAAGGTGTGATGACTAGAAACTCTTCGCGAAGAAATGGTTGCAATGGTATCAACGAAGACAGTGGTTGTGAGAAACCAATTATCGCTAAACCAAAAGCTGTGAAGAAGAAGAAGAATCTAAATCCGAGTCAATCCAATCGCGATTCCAATACTTCTTCCAAATCAAAGTCAAACAAATCGGTTCCAAACAAAGGACCGAAACTTCAGTATAAGTTTTCCTATTGGTTGCGAGAAGACCACAGGTCTCCCATTTTTGGCGTACAATTCAACCAACACTTACCCGACGGACAGAACTATTTCGCGACTGTCGGTAGTAATCGGATCTCACTCTACGAGTGTCTAAAAGACGGCGCCATTCGTTTGGTTCAATGCTATGCAGACACCGATGCAGACGAGTGTCTATACACCTGTGCCTGGAGTTACGACGACGGGACGGGGTTTCCTCTGTTATGCGCCGCCGGAAGTCGAGGAATAATTAGAATAATTAGCTGCGCGTCTCAGCAATGCATTAAACACTATATCGGACACGGTTTGCAACGATTCACCACTTCTTCACTTCATTTCTAAATCTATTTCTTTGTTCTGAAGGCAATGCCATCAATGATCTCAAAGTTCATCCTTTAGATCAAAATTTATTACTATCTGTGAGTAAAGACCACACTCTTAGGCTCTGGAATATAAAGACAGATCAGTGCGTCGCCATCTTTGGTGGTGTTGAGGGTCATCGGGATGAAGTACTTTCCGCTGACTTTCATCTACGCGGCCATAAGATAATCAGCTGCGGAATGGATCACTCGCTCAAGATTTGGAATTTAGATGAGCCCAACATTGAGCGGGCGATCAAAGAGTCCTATAGTTATAACGGAAGCAAAACGAATAAACCGTTCAGTACTGTGAGAGACCACTTTCCCTCCTTTACCACTCGTGACATTCACCGCAATTATGTGGACTGTGTTCGATGGTTTGGCAATTTTGTTCTGTCCAAGTCCTGTGAGAACGCCATTGTCTGCTGGAAACCGGGAAAACTCGAAGATGAGAACGACATCCAAATCCAGAAGTCCTACGCGAGTGACTCCTCTCCCACTTTGATCCACAAATTCGAGTACAAAGAGTGTGACATTTGGTTTATGCGGTTCTCTATGGATTCCGAGCAAAAGGTCTTAGCGCTCGGCAATCAGAACGGAAGGGTCAATGTATGGGACGTGGATGTCGACGATCCCACAATTCCCAGGTCTGTGCAGAGCATTCATTACCAGTTATTTATTGTTTTTTATTCTTTTTATACTTTATTTTTCCTCTTTTCTTACGAATGTTTTTCTCAAATCATTCTAATTGTGAATTAATTTTTCATTTTATTTATATTCGTCTCAAAAATGAACTTTAATTTTGTGAAATTGCCATCAATTTTGTCATTTTTCACATCAAATGCTCATTAGTTTGAGAATCGGATAATTTATTTAAATGTATTATACGATGAAATTTATTTGAGTTTTATTTCAAATTTGTTTTATTGTGAAAAACATTTGAATCGATTAATAACCCTTTGATTGGACTTAAGGTGCACTCAATTAACACATCCGAAGTGCACGACAGCCATACGTCAGACTTGTCTCAACTCTGACGGCTCTGTACTGCTCTGTGTGTGCGATGACTCTACTGTCTGGCGATGGGATCTAATCAATGGTAACACACCCGTAGTGAGTGCCGGCACCGCCACAAATGCCGCAACTAATTTGGAGACAACAGATCCGGTATAGGATCCAAATCTAATTTATTTAATCAATGCTTTTAATTATTCGCTAATTTTTCTTCAAATCATTTTTTAACGAATTTTATATACATTTGATTAAACTTTTAATATAATTATTGCATGAATTTCCACATTTTTAAAGTGATTTTTATTATTTTTCTGAATATTAAATGAATTTATAATCACTTATCTCTCAAATAAAAACGAGAATTAATTTATTCAATGAGTTTTGAATAGTTTTGAATAATGATGTCCTAAAGCGTCCAATACTTGACTTAATTATTGTTGATTTTAACTATAATTTCAATCATTTTATAGATTAGTTTTGAGACAAATTTCTTTCATTTTTCTTTGCTTTCGATCTTTTCTTTTGATTGACTTTCGTCTGACTTGTGATCACCGGAAGCCTCGATCTCTTCCCTTATCCTACTCTTTGACTTAAGAGATGTAGTAATGTATTCGTACTGCTGTTTGGGTATACCCAACACCGTCTCAGGGTCTTCGGTGGGGTCACCGAACTCATACCTATAGAATGGTTTGAAATATTCTAAAATATGTTTCACCTCTTCTTCGTCTAATTGGTGTTGTTTTGCAATTGTCTGCGAATCATATTCTTCCGGATCTTTTGTGTGTTTGCCGATGAAATCAAGAGCTCTGAGGAGACTAATCCTTCCCTTAGGGACGTAGTCGGGTTCGATATAGGCATGAATAGGAATGTCTGTCACTTCACGAGACTGTGGTAATCTGGATCTGGTCCTCTCTCGCATTTCCTCCATTTCTTTTATCTCTTGTTCACTCATTTCCACGTCCTTTGAGACCACTTTTACGGTTTGCAATCTCTTGAGGAGATCCTCACGTTTTTCATTCAATTCAGTTCTGAAGTGAGGATTGTCTGCAGAGAATCAGATAAAAGCAAAGAACCGACCGATCAATGACTGAAACAAAATTTGTATAAACTTTTGGACAGACTTTGAATGATTTGTTTGAATAATTGATCGGTGCTCTCATGTCTGGGGGCGGCCTTCGGTATAGTTTTTTGCTGTTCCACTGCTTTTACAGCCCTATTGTCCACATTAAACCTCTGAAGCGGTCTCTTCACGTAATACCCATAAACCCGTTTGAAGCCTCGTCCCAATAATTGGAATATCCTATCCACATCCATATACACACAATTGCAAGGTATTAGTGTTAAATTTATTGACAATTTAATAAATGAACAAGCGCAAAATGATGTTTTCTAATTTAAATGCGGTGTTGACTATACGTCAATGATGTTTAGTTAGTCCTTAAACTTGTTTTATTGAAATATTAGGTACGAAAGTACACAAAATTGGAATAAAATATATGCAATAAATGTACTCAATCTCTACAGTGCTATAACTTCTAAGTTATGCAAAGATTTGATTTGTGTTTCGACAGATCATTGATTTAAATAAAAATAATTTTCCAAAATATGTTTTCTTCAAAAATTTAATAAAAAGCTGAAAACTAATACTCAGGATTAAATATAAAAACTCCCAAAAAATTCCGATAATAAAAGCCATATGTGTGTTAGGTAATTTTATATGTCTTATATATATATTTGAGAAATTCCCCTCACTATTGGACCTCTCATTTGATTCATAGAGAGATACAAAGTAGTGAACAATATTGCGGTTGAAAGTGAATAAGGAGTGGAAAAATTTGGGAAATATTTTGATGTTAGGGATATCCCCTCAATGCTAATCACTGATAAGGAAATTCCTTTCAAATTGATAGCAGTTTTGATAATTTATTATTTTAAATAAATTAACTCATTTTAGAACTATTTGAATAGGAAGGGCTGAATTTAGGACAGAATGAGGAATATGCATGGTCATTCTACTCCTCGCTAAATTAATTTGAGTGCCTCTTATATTTTAGCACAAATATGAGAAGACCCCCACATTCTTGAGCTAATGTGGACAACCCTGAGATGACAGAACAGATGTCATTCATAATAGCCTACAATAGACTAACGACTCAAAGCTAAAGGCTTTCGCTTAAAGCTATCATTTTTTGTGCACTCATTTCGATGGAATTTTTGCCTTATATAAAGTGTTATGAATGGTAACTTGGTCAATTTATTACATAAAAGATTATTTTATAGACACCCCACTTAAAAAATTTGAGGAATGCTCTGGGAAAATATGACTCTTATCACCCCCTCGAGTCGAGGACCTTGGCCAACCCTACTTTAATGTGTTTGGAAAGGAATGTGAGAGAAATAGTTTGTGCGACGATTATCTCCTGAGTTAATAGTTTCCTCTAATATTCAGTCCATTCAATGATAAGTCTCTTTCTCTTTGTCTCAAAGAATAAATGAGTCAATTGGCAAACAAACCATTTATTCAATTATCTAAACCATATTATCAATTAACTGGTCGACCAAAGTCTTAGTTCATTGTATTGCTGTCGACAAACATCGCTCTACTTTTGTGAATATTTTCATACAGATGTCGTGATTGCATTTCAAATATCTAACATCTGCTACTATTTCAAGCTCATTGGCTCCCTGTGCTCCAGCCCAACCCATTGCCATGGTTAAACCCATTCTCTTTGGTGGACAGCTCTACTAAACATATTTGGTGTCACCCCATAATCTATAATTCACAAAATACCCAACATTTTAATGACAGAAGACTAGTATTTGTGATAACCACCTAATGATTAGGTATTAATATATTTTTCTCTATAAAAAGTTAAGATTTTTGTAAAAATTAGTGTTTTCAAAGTTATAGGTAATAGAAAAAGGGTGTAATCTTTCAAATAATTATTAGCACAACCTTTTGCCACAATCAAGTTTCTATATTTATAATTTGGTATTAATTAAGTTTATTTTCCCTCTTAAATCTTGAAAAATTCATTCTCTAAGTGTTCATAAAGTTTGAGGTTAAAATATTATATGATAACTTATAATTGATAAGGTTTATTTTAGAATTTTTGTGATAATGCAAAAAGATATACCTCTTTGTTCTTTATAGTACTTGTTAATAGTGGTGGCATATAATTAACTCTATAATTAATAATATATATAGATTAATTTAGAGCATTAGTTAAAGTAATAGTATTGTGTGGCATATAGTGGATTGGGTGAGATGGGGTGGTATTAGACTGTGTATGGTAATAACAATGTTATTCTATGACGTTTTGGCAGCCATTGCATTGTTGCATACCAGCACAATTAATTGGAATGGAATGCCAACATTCCATTGAGTAGACCTGTCCAGAGACCTGTCCAGTGGACATAAACCGAGACAAAGCCCTAATGTGTAAAGTGATGGACACGGAGTCTATTTGTGTGTTCAATGGCTGACTAAGTGGTCGACAATAGGATTAGGCTCTGAGGCCGCGCTTTGAGTGCCATTTGTCGTAATGGCGGCCACGAGTCGTGAGATAAACACCAATTGTGTGGAGCAGTCATGTCTGCCGAGTAAGTCGTCTGCGAGGGCCGCACGAGAGAAGGCTCTCCAAGAGATCCGAATAAGTCTTCAGCCCTTTGCCAATAACGACAGACCGACCAGCAGTGCGAGCAATACCAGCGACTCCAGCTCTTCGCCCGGACAGACCTCAGGCATCGGCAGTTCTGTCAGTTCAGACAACGTGATAATACCGGTGCAAAGCCTTCCCAACGGTGCGAACAATAGTGGGGCGACTCCTCTGAATCTGCAACAGTTGCAGCAAATCATGAAAAGAATGTCTCCCATCAGTGGCAACAGTGGTCAGCCCCTCACCAATGGAATGCTTGTCAACAGTAGAGCTCAGGCCTACAGCTATGCGTCCTCCGCCTCGAGTTCTTCACCCCAGAGGGGGACGAGTCCTATATCTTTCATACAGAGCCAGCACTCGAATAGGACACACTCTGCCACTAATTGTGGCTCTAATTTAAGTGCGATTAACAACCATTTGGTCCAACAGTTGCAGAACATTAGTCTCTATTCGTCCAACTCTTCGACAACAACTGCCAACTCTTCGGTGGGGCCCCAACTCCTGCCATACGCTCAAAGTCCTGTCAGTTGTAATTCAGTGTATTCTCCGCCGCCATCATATCCGGCGTCCTCTACCTCTGGGCGACAGTCGCCGACGCCCACAATCAGTAGCAGTTCCGACTACGCGTCTGTTCCCCCGCCTGTACTCAATGCAAATATGCAAAAATTGCATAAAAAACTATCGCCCGTCTCCTCGACCTCTAGTGCTTCATCACTGACCCCCACATCCTGTCCGTCCACCTCTAAGTCGAGGACAAGTCTTGTCAACAGACCATCACTGCAGGCATGGACTGCACGACAGGCTATATCTCAATCACCAGTGATTATGCAGTCAGTGAAGAGTACTCAGGTTCAGAAGCCTGTCCTCCAGACTGCTATCGCGCCAACGATTCCACCGATCGTCTCCCGACCGCAGTCGAGGTCAGACGCAATTCCACCGCCAATACCGCCTCCTTCTTACCCGAGTTCGTCGACCAACACAACCAACAATCAGTTGATGACAACCCCTCCGCCATATCTGAATTCAGTTCAAAAGAGCGCCAGTAGAACAACAGTGCAGGAGTGCTATCCTGCAAACCCCCCGCCCTCTTATGCGACGGCAATGCAGGAACAGCAACAAAAACAATTCCGTCAATTAAATAATGAGACCGCAGTTGTGCCACAAAGTCCTCCCCTCCCACTACTAAGTCGACCGCCTCCGCCACCACCTCCTCCTCCATATATCGCTCCAAAAGTAGCGAAAGTGTCGGACACTCAGTATGTGTCGGTAGCGATGCCTTATTCTAATGACTTTACTAACGGTGCCGTTCAGGTGCCCACAACAGAACCGCCCAGTTATGCCTCCTCTGTGGCCGCTTTGGCCGCACAGAGGGCTGGTATTAATAGTACGCCACAAACTAATAGCTCATATAACACAAGAACTGCAGTGCAAATGCCGACACGTCCAGCACCTATGCCTCCCAGCACTTACCGCAGTGATCTGGTCAACACAGTCGAGAGTATTTGCAACTCTCAAGTGAGTGCCTTACAGGGAGTGCCCAATAGAAGACAGTTGGAAGCGGTGCCACCACTGCCTCCTAAACCCAACCAATTGACTAGTGATGTGACGAGTGTTACGTCAATGTCCAGCAGTGATATGGATTCAGAATCAAGTGCCACGTGGGGCGACCGCTCCAAGAAGTGGCACCACAAGACCACACATCAGTCGCCAATCCCTCCCCGAAGGAACCTCTCCATAGAAAAAGAGAAGGAAAGGCGCGAATCCAAAGTTAAGATCTACTCTCCGGCGGCCTTCAAGTTCTTTATGGAACAACACGTCGAGAATGTCATTAAATCTCATCAACAAAGAGAACGCCGACGACAACAACTCGAGTCCGAAATGGCCAAAGTAGGGCTGTCCGAAGAGGACCAGTGCCAGATGCGAAAAATGCTCCACCAAAAAGAGTCCAATTACTTGAGGCTTAAAAGGGCCAAAATGGACAGATCCCTATTCACCAAAATCAAGACCATAGGAGTGGGTGCTTTTGGTGAAGTGGCTCTGGTCAGAAAGATCGACGCCAACCAGTTGTACGCTATGAAAACCCTACGAAAGACAGATGTGCTTAAACGCAATCAAGTGGCGCACGTGAAGGCCGAGCGCGACATTCTGGCCGAAGCTGACAACGAATGGGTCGTCAAACTCTACTATTCCTTTCAAGACACGGATTACTTGTATTTTGTGATGGATTACATCCCTGGCGGTGATCTAATGTCTTTGCTCATCAAACTCGAGATATTTCAGGAACCCCTCGCAAAGTATGTCAATCGAGGAATGCATTCCTTTTTTCTCTAAAATATTTATAATTACATTTGAAAAGTGTTTTCACTTTTTATATATGAATTGAAAGAACTTTTACTTCAAGTTTTCAACAAATGTTTGGTTCAGTTTTTATTCAAACTTTTGTTTATCTTTTGTGGAACAGGTTTTATATCGCAGAACTGGTGCTGGCGGTAGAGAGTGTCCACAAAATGGGTTTCATTCATAGGGATATAAAACCAGACAATATTCTAATCGACTCCGACGGACACATCAAACTCACAGACTTCGGGCTCTGCACTGGTTTTCGGTGGACTCATAACTCGAAGTACTACCAAAGGAATAACGGTATCGACAGTCACGACCGACAGGACTCTATGGATATCGATGAGTCGTGGGGTGGCATCAACTGTCACTGTCATGTCCCCAACTCTAGCAAACCCCTAGAGAGGAGGAAACGGAGAGAACATCAGAGATGTTTAGCTCATTCACTGGTCGGAACACCTAATTATATCGCACCCGAAGTATTAATGAGAACGGGATATACACAACTGTGCGACTGGTGGAGTGTTGGCGTCATTCTCTATGAGATGATTGTGGGTCAGCCCCCTTTCTATGCCAATTCTCCTGAAGAAACGCAAAACAAAGTAAGCAATCATTCCTTCATTCCTTTGACACTATTATTAATGAATTTCTTTCGCAAACATTAGAAATAAGATTTCATTTGTTTTGTTTTGTTTTTGATTAATTGATTTCATTTCTGTTATCTCTGTTTATATAACGAATTCCTTATTCAGTGCCATATATGGAAACAATTAATTAATGAAATGCTCTGTATTTGAACGAATAGGTCATCCATTGGGACAAAACACTGCGGATCCCAAAAGAGGCGAAACTGTCTTCCAATGCAACTGATCTGATATTGAAGTTGTGTTGCGGTCCTGAAGAGAGGATCGGTAAGAATGGTGCCGACGAAATCAAGAGGCATCCCTTCTTCGAAGGCATAGACTTTGACGCTGGACTAAGGAAGAAGCCAGCCCCATATATTCCTGAAATCAAGTACGACACCGACACCTCCAACTTCGACTGTCCCCCTTCGGACAAATTACACTCAAACGGCACGTCCAACGGTATGGTCTCTCATGACTACGACTATATGAACGGTCATATGAATGGCCATTACTCAGACAGTGGTAAACACCCGGAGCACGCGTTCTTCGAGTTCACATTCAGGCGGTTCTTTGACGCCGGGGGACAGGCGTATCCCATTAAACTCAGTGATAGCAACAGTTCGAACAATAGTAATGATACGGAAGGACAGGGAAGTCCGGTCTATGTATGACAGGCAACAGATTATTCTCAACTCAATTGTAATTATTATTCGCTTTTTATATATAGATTTGTTTTCAATGAGTTGTTTGATTGGAAACAAGTGTTTTGTATGTAATTTGAGTCTTATTTATAAATTATAACACAATTTAATATAAATTAAGCAAAACTTGCGAATTGAAACATCGATTATGTTTGGAAAGGTATTCCCTTTCTTACACCAACCGGAGCCCCGACTCTGGCTCTGGTGATAGACTCGAAGTCAAGTGTCGATCAGAGAAGTTGTTCGACATATTTGTCGATCGCTTCACATATCAGTTGCGGTGAAAGAATTTTTGAGACTTTCGCTATTTATTTGTTTATAACGTTTTCTACTTTTGGGAGGTCTGCCCACAGCTCTGCCCTACAAAACAATTTAATATTTTTCATAAACTATTGACTCTATTCTGTGATACGAAAAACTAAATCTTCTCTTAATCTTCAATTGTTTTTCGTATATTTAAATATATTTTCATTACTTCTGATCAACAATTGATTTGTGATTATATAACAAATGGAAATGTCTTTTGAAAGTGTCTTCTCTTAGTTCTGGTAATCATAAGCAACGAATGAAAAGCAAAATGTTTTAGATTTTTATAACAGAATGTAATTATATTTAAGAGAAATTTTATCGCAATTTATATTGAATTTAAGTTTTGTTTTTCTCCATCAAAATGATTAACGAAATCCTAACGAAATACAAATCGTGGATAAAAAGCTTTCAAGTCTTCTGTCGTTTTGACTCTTATTCTCTGTGAGAAAAACATAACTAAAACCATGTTTTTGAGGCAATCGATAGACTATTTTCACATATCGATAGAAAATATAATTATTTTATTTTTGAAGTGAAGAGAAACAAGAGTTCAAAGAAATACTTCTTATATTCTCCGATTAAATGAGAGAAAATCTAATTCTATATATTTTGAAACCAATTTTGTTTCAATTGATTTGATGTCTCTTTTATTGTCAATTGAATTGTAAATATTGTAAAGTTTGAATCAATAGATTTTCTTCTTATTGCCAACCATTTGTCATACATTTAAACCTCTTCTCTTGTGACTCCTCTTGCGATTCAATTCATCCTCAAATGTGTTGATAATTGAAGAAAAATGCCTTAATTTAGTTGTCATTTGTGTTCATTTCAATTGTCATTCAAAATGTTTTTTGAAGATTAAAAAACAAATTATATATAATTATAATTTCAAGAAATTATTAGTCGCTATATGTATATAAAGATTAATAATAATAATAATAATAATAATAATATTTGAATACAAACCTTGAATCTGATTCAAACGAAATGATATTTTGTGCCTTTTTTGCCCAAATGATGAGGAAATACATTTATATTTGTAGTAATTATTAACTATTATTATTATTATTATTGTATTATTATTATAATAATAATTATTTTAATTGAATTTATATTTTTGGTCGGAAGAGAAGAAAAAGTTGATTATTGCGACCCTTTTGGCAAAAATGCCCTAAATTTTTATATACTTGGAGTACATTTGGAGGCATTTTTCATAATTCTTTAAAAGCGTTTTTAATTTTATTTCTTTCAATCGATTAATAGTTTTTTCATTTTTTGTTTTACATTAAGTTTTGTTTTGTTTTATTTTCTCATTTCATACATAAATTGATTGTACAAAAGAACAAAATATTTGTTATTATTTAAAAACCCAATTAATTTATAGCCTCCAGTGTGTGACTGCCTTTCCTATCCGTTCCCTTCATCCTCTTATCGCCCGCTAACCTCTCCCTCTAACTGTCTGTCCCCGCGAACTGTCCCCTTAATCCTATCCGTTAGTGACAAACCCGTGAATTGATTGCAGAATATTTTTGCAAACAAATTGAGATTATATTAAGATTTTAATAATTATAATAATAATGAAAACCTCTTTTTTAAAGTATAAATAAATTAATAAATTCTAATAAATAATTTGCATTAAATATTTGTGTCATTTATTCTGTTCAACAGTTTCTTGGCTAAGAAAACAACTAAGAAATTGTTGAATACTTTTCTAATTTATTAGTGATTCGCCAAAAATGTTGTTTTTCTTTGCATTTTCTCTTTTTGTTGGATGTTTTGAGAATATTGTGTCGTTTGTGAGACAACTATTCGTGAAATGCTTTAAATATTTGCACAGAATGTTTAAAATGATAATTGTGTGCATCAACTCCTCCCACATCAGATAATCTCTTATTTTTGATGCAAATTCTTTCCAATATTATGAGGACATAGACATATTTGAGCCCACTATGATTACCCTGCACCTACAATTACTACGCTTAGATCATTGTCTGGTTTATTTACCTCAGTTACGAGGAATTCCTTTCGAGTTCTATAAATACTAAATTGCAAAACATTTCATTAAAGTCTTGTTTTCTTAGTTTTGTTAAATATTTGCCAAATGATTAATTAAGTTCTCATTTTAATTAATTATTAGATTCTTCTCATTATTCACTCAAAAATCATTGCAAGAGTGGATAACTTCTGCCTATTTTAATGACTAGAGTTTTATTATATAAATTAATTTAACATTTAATGAGTATTTTCTGTGATTACATTAAATTCTTAGTCACAGATAATTAAGAAATTGGAGAAAGCATTGGAATGTTGAGCAGATGACAAATTGCTAGAGGAATGTACTGCACGACCATGAATGAGCAGGTATGATTACCTTCACTTTCAAATGAACTCTCTTTCAAATGCTCACCTGTCATAAATCAGGCATAACATTTGATACAACCTCATGCTGCCCAAATTATAAGACCTTGCCTAAAATAAAAGTAGGAAAACTTTTAGCCAACATAAAAATGATGCGATTAAATGAAATATTTGAGTATTTATAGTGTGGTTAATATAAAGATAAAACCATTGAGTAGATTATGTGATCAGACTTTTGTTAGGCAACGCATTAACTAATAATCCTTTTTATTACAGGATTTCATAGAAATAGAGGAAAATTTTATGTAAATGTTTTTATACTGCAATCAGTAGTGAATAGATTCAGTTTAAACCGATTTATTGTCGGCGATAACTGTTATGCAACTTATGTTTATTGAATGCAAACTATGCTTAATATTCAGTTCAGAGTTTTATAGAAAATGAACAAACATTTCAATATTGTATGCTTTGAAGCGTTAATTTATTTCATTCATTGCCTGATACTATCCATTAGGGTTTTATGTCCTATACGTGCACCAGTGCTTTGGTACTGACCACTAGACTGTCAGCAATTAGTCGATTAAATCGTTATGAATCATGAATTTCATTATTCGCTGCAAAAATTTAATACAAAATCATTGATTGTGAGTACTATTCGGTCGTTATGTTTGTGATAAGAGATCTTTCGGTACAAAACAATATTTATAAATAGTTGAATGCATTGTTCACCGATCAGACTGTCCTCTCACAGCACTCATGACATTGATATTGTTGAAGGTTGAGATCAATTGATAAAATGCATCAAAATTACAAATGTCTGTTCCGAATGAGTCGCTCCATTCATATGCTATTCAAACTTCAAATAACTGAGAATTTAATTATGCATTTGAATGAATTTCTCATTAGATTGTGGTTTGAATTGTTTAACAAAAATGTTTTTCTTTTCTAAATTAATTGAAAGACTCTTTATATGAATTGAGTTCATTAGGAAAGTGGAGAGTCTTCTCATTTATTCAGAAAATAGTTATTTGAAAACATTTCGCTCCAAAAAACATCTGAATTATTAGAGAAAACTTGAAGTTTTAAAAGAATTTTTTTGAAAAATTCATTCATTCATTTAATTAATTTGCATGAATTGTTTGCATGCATTCACTCATTTACTAGACTCTAGTCCTGTTCAGACAGCTCTCAATTAGAGAATTATTCGCATCAATCGATTCGTTAAATTTATTTCTTATTATGAATGCAATAATTGTATGAAATTAGAATTTATTTGTCATTAACTCAACGATTGTTTTATTGTTATTATAGTTCAGACAATTTGTTTGAGAGTCGGAAAGAGTCCACAATTACGTGATTCACCTTTTTATTGATCATTATTTCATTCAAATGTTGTTAACCTTTTGTAGGAAAAGCCATTATATTTATAGACAAATGCATTTGAAGGACACTTTTTATATAAATTCTAATACCATGCAATAAAATGATGAGAACAGTCATCAACACTCTGTGTCTAAAATTAGTCACAATATGAATAAGTTTTTTAGATATCTAGTTATTCAATGAATTATTTCTAAAAATATTCCATAGAATTGGAGAGATTATGACAGTGCAAAATTAAAATGTTCATACTAATTTAATTTTCGAAGGGATTCTCATTTTTCCACGATATGATGAAATATAGAAATGATTAAACCAGGTCTATGTATTAGACTCTGTTAGGCTGAAAGTTCAGATTCTATTTATACTATTTATTGCATTCTAATATTCCATGAACTTAGATCGTGGTCAATGATACACAGATATTCTGCTTATGATCTTGTTTACTCATTTAAGTCTTAAGCAAATATGATAATGTGATTTGATTTTACAATTAAATATTGCACTTTTATCGAGCCTTATCTAGTTACACGTACCCTTGTATAAACTTAATGCTAACTGAATAGATGAAATGTCCCCATATATTGCATAATCAAATAGCACTGCAATTATCTTCAGGTAAACCTTATTTAAGAATATTGTTTATATTATTTGTGTTTAATATATATTAAACTTATATTTCAAACGCTATTATAGAAATTGTGATCAAAATGAATGTTTTGGTCAATACTTTCACTGAATACCAATGGCTCGCAATTTGTGCGGTCATTGGAATCGTAACGTATTATTATCTGTAAGTATTAAATTTGAGCCATCCTTCAAAACATTTTTTCCAGTTCATTTAAGAATTATAACATTTTGAACATGATACAATTATTTGATACAACTATATATGTTATAAATGATAATGTTTAAATTATTACAGAAAATGGAATCGAGCTTTCAATTACTGGAAGTGCCGGAACATAAAGAACCCTCGACCATACCCATTCTTTGGGAACATGCTCAATATGTTTTTCAGACCTCGACCTGAAATTGAAGTGGAGAGGTATCGAGTATATGGAAAAATACATGGGTAATAATTCAAAACAATAGATATTATGAATCCATTAACTAAATTAAACTATTGTATATGAAAGAGTGTACCAAGCTGATAAGCCAGCACTTACTGTTGCTGAACCTGAATTAGTAAAACAAATTATGGTAAAAGACTTCCATCTCTTCCGAAATCGAAGAGATAATGGGAACCGACACCTCATTCTTTCAAAGAATATGTTCAGCGCCAGGGGTGACGACTGGAAGCGCATCCGAGCGATAGCCAGTCCCACATTCACTTCAGGCAAACTCAAGAAAATGTATTCACTTATCAATAAGTGTTGCTTTGATTTTATTGAGGATTTGGAGGAAAAGGTGGGAAAACAGAAGGAAATAGAGTTAAAACAATTGATGGGAACCTACACTATGGATGTGATCGCCAGATGTGCCTTTGCCTCACAAACCAATACATATAAAGATCCAAACAATGAGTTCACGACCAGAGCCACTAATGTATTCTCTTTTCCTCTATGGAGAATGGTGCTCTTGTTAACCTTATCTAAAATAACCAGTAAATTTCAAAAATTGGGATATTGGATCCGGGGTTCAGACAATTCAATGTTTTTCGCTGATTTTGCCGCAAAAGTTATGAAACATCGAAAAGATAACAACGAAAAACATAATGATTTCCTTCAACTCCTTATGGATGTCGAGCGGAATGACGACCAAACCAGAGAAGAGGACGACTCCAATGAAGCACATCATGTGAATGAAGGAATCGATGAACTTATAGCTGATAAGGAAGCGCTCAGTGATGTAATTGAGAAGAAATTAACCGAAAGCGAAATTTTAGCGCAATGTTTGCTATTCTTTATCGCTGGCTTTGAGACGACAGCCACTACTCTGTCCTATTGTACCTATGAATTGGCATTACATCCAGAAATACAACAAAAACTATATGAAGAAACCAAAGAAGCATTCGATGAAAATGGAGAAATCAAATATGAAATCCTTTCAAGACTTCCATATCTCGATGCAGTCATTTCTGAAACTCTTCGTAATTATCCGCCACTTCTTCGTCTCGATAGAGAGGCGGGTGAAGACGTATTGCTGGGTGACTCAGGTCTCAAAATAGAAAAAGGCATTGTGGCAGAAATTCCCATCTATGCTATACACCACGACCCGGACAACTTTCCTGAGCCATTCTCATTCAAACCGGAGAGATTTTTACCCGAAAACAGGGATAAAATAAAGCCCTACACTTATCTGCCATTCGGTGTCGGACCCCGTAATTGCATTGGAATGCGTTTCGCACTATTGGAGGCCAAGTTAGCCCTGGCCAAATTATCACAGAAATTCAAGTTTACAAGAGTTCCAAAAACCGATGTTCCCGTCATTTTCAAGAAAGCACATCCTCTCTTACAAGTCAAACAACTAATTGTTGGCATTGAAAAACGTTAAACTATTTACTAATTTAATTGAATTTTATATAAATTAAAATATTTTGTTTTTATCTGAATATTGCATTCATTTGTAGTAATATTTAATTATAATAAAAGCTCTGTAATTGTTTTGCAATTTGAGTTTATCATGATGATTCGTCAAATAACTCGATTAATAGGGGAGGATATATATACAGTGCAATTGCACCTAGAATTGAAGGGCAAATCAATCATAAGTGCACTGAAATGTTACAAAGTAAAAGTGCCACAAAGAATATCATTTGTGGGGTAATTATGTTTTGTTGGTTTAGTTAACAAACTTGAGAACACAATTATTATAAAATACCTTGATTAATATTTAATATAAGATTATACTTGAATGCTATGACTTTTTGGTAGTTGTGAGTAATACTAAATTGTGAGTAGTCTTACAGTTTTCAACAAATGATACGTTTTTGGAAACTTTTGTATTACCTGGCAATCCCTGCAATAAAGTGTTATCTGTTTGTACTCTAGATGTAATCAAAAGCTGATTAAATCTTATATGAGTTGATTACACAAATGTTATTTACTTTATAATAAGAGGAGTATTGAAGCAATTGATTCAGTCATAGAAATTCTGGTCACTCGAAATGGATCTCTTGTTCACCACTTTCTCTGAATACCAATTGATCGCAATTTCTGCGATCATTGGATTCGCTACTTATTATTGGCTGTAAGTATCACTTTTGAACCATTCGTTTAAATGAGTTTTCAAATGACCTCAAATAATATTTAATTAAAAATAATTTAATATAAATTTCTTAATGTATAGGAAATGGAGTCGACTTTTCAATTATTGGAAGTCTCGAGATATAAAAAACCCCAAACCATTGGCCCCTTTTGGAAACACAATCTCTATGTTCTTCAAACCCAGACCTGAGGTTGAGTTGGAGTGGTATCGAAAATATGGACGAATATTTGGGTAATTGGTTTAAATTGACCTTAGAATGTATTACTAAATTATGATTTAATAGTGTATACACAATGGAAAAGCCAGCCCTCACTGTGGCTGAACCTGAGCTCATAAAGCAAATAATGGTCAAAGATTTCAATTTGTTTCGCAATCGAAGAGATAACGGAAGTAAACACAAAGTTTTCTCCAAAATTATGTTTAGCGCCAGAGATGATAACTGGAAGCGCATCCGAGCGATAGCCAGTCCCACATTCACTTCGGGAAAACTCAAGAAAATGTATTCACTAATCAATAAGTGTTGCACTGATTTCATTGAGAATTTAGAGGAAAAGGTGGGAAAACAGAAGGAAATAGAGTTAAAACAATTGATGGGAACCTACACTATGGATGTGATCGCCAG
>JAQIWF010000025.1:0-40064 GCA_034694965.1 Ceratozetes gracilis
GTTTTTATTCTTTTTTGAATTTCAAAATTACATTTCAATAGCATTTGAGAAGAACTTAAATCATTGTATAAAAGTCTCTCTCTCTCTCCCTCTCTCTTTCTCTCTCCCTCCCTCTCTCTCCCTCCCTCTCTCTCTCTCCCCTTCCGCTCACCCACACAACTGACTGAGCTTTAATCCTGTGAATTTTCAAATTGGATTTAAACTTGATCTTGATTTGAATCTACATAATTTTCACTCCATTTCAAAATGAATTTTAAATCCAATTATAAGCGTTATATTGAGTGAAAAATAAGCAAAAGTATTAAAAAAGTCAAAATATTAAACAACTCATACATAACTCAATGTTTTGATAATTGAAAGTAAAATTAAATGAAACAAAAACCAATTGGAATGAGAATAACGTAATAAATAATTGATTGTTTTGGAGAGAGTTTGCTTCTGATCGAGTAATTATCATTTTCGAGGTAAACTCAAATAGTTTATTCGCTCAAATGAAACATTTCATTTGAATTGTTTGATTAATTTTCTGCGTAAAAAAATTAGAGCCAAAAGAGAAAAAATAAATGCAAAACAAATCCTAGAATTGAAATGACTAACAGATAAAAGCGAGAGAAATATTCACAGAATTTATCGATCAAATTACGTGCGGTTTTGCTTTCTGTTAGTCTTGTCTCTAACCATGTCTTTAGTAAACATCCCTTTCGATCGAAACTGCATTTGTTGTTCACATGCAGTGAAAACACTTGTATTTCACTCATGTCAGAGACACAGCACCGGAATAAATGTTTAAACATTTTTATTAATTCTGGAGATTATGTCATGAGTTCACTGAACAGTTGTGCGCTCACACCTCAACTTACTGTCTTCTATCCTAATCATAGCATTTTTTGTCTTTCCTTCAATTGTTTTATTATTTCCATTCAAATATAGGCTCAAAATTTTCAATTTTTTGTTAGCTTTTAAAATATCGAATGTTTTTTCAGTTTCCTCTCCAATGAATTTCTACATTCAACTCAATAATTCTTATCAGTAATACTCTTGGGCTTATAATACAAATATCCTCTAGTTCACTCGCATCTTAAAATTTCAGAATCTTAACAATGATAATGTTTTTGATAAAATACTTGGAATTTAGTTATGAAAATCAAAGCCTTGAGAGAAATCAAAAATGATATTATTCCGGACTATTATTCCTGAAAGAATTTCGCAACAAAATAAAAATAATGATGTTGATGTTGCTAGGCTCAATATTTATGGCTTTATCTCAATATTTTGAATCTACCCGTCCATTGATATTGAATCTAGAAATATTATATAAAAGTCAATACCTTTATCCCCCCACTCATGGCATTTGGAAAAAATATATTCAAATTGAAGGATATTCTGTCGTCTGAATGAATGTTTGTCTAATTGACTCATTTATAGCATTCAATGAAAAATGACATTAAATACAATGAAATACAAAACTTTTTTCTTAATATTATTTTTGTTATAACTTTTGTATTCAAAAGCAATTTGAAGTGAAAGCGGTTTTGTAGGAAAGATTGCAAATGTATTCCCATTTCTTTTGGATCTGTGAATACAATGGAAATAAATGGAGAAACGAATTCATTCATTGGGTTGTAAAGAGTGGCAGAAGTGCGTCAAACGTGAGTCAAGTCATTAATTATAATTAATAATATATTCTTCACATGCGATAATTGTTTGGAGTATAGTATGGAACTTCACTTCTCCTCCCTTCCCTTCTGTAGGACAGTCATACTGAGCCCACACTTCATCTGCCGGCCACACAAATGTCCTCTGAATACAAATATTCAGTCATTATATTAATATTCATTAGTGAAAAATTGTGCCATTCATTCAGCTCTTCGGCCCATTAGTGTCACAAAAGCTGTCTTTCCTCTTCTAATATATTCATTGATCAGTGGATAGCCACGGGAGTGGTTCTAATCATAATTACACTAATTTTAAACATTATCTCTAAATCTGTAAATGATTTGTTCTGCTCTGCCTTTTAAAGAATAGCAATTTACTTGAATTTAGCAGGATTGCTCTCTTGACAATCTGTTATCAAGATTAAGTATAAGAACTAAATCAATGGTTTCATTTGAATAAATTATTATTATTATTATTATTGATAACTGAGAAAATGTGTGAGAATTGAACATATTTTTTGATTAACCATTAAGTCTATGAATAGAGTTATCCTTCAATTTGTCAAATAAATGAATGAAGTCTTTGACCACAAGAGATGCGGGAATGGCGTAAACATGAGGCAACGAGTTATTTTACTCCTGGTCTTTTAAGTGCTCTATCTTTAGATCAGAAAATCCAGTATTTTCTGTTATCGCCAAATGAGATGCTGTCCACAAATAAAGTAAGGCCTGCAATGATCATCACTTCTGGGATCAGAAGGAATTGCACACAAAGTCATATGAATGGAAAAAACGTTTTCCGTTTATTGGCTTAAAGTCTATCTGGAAATAGGACTCAACTTTGGTTATCAACAAAATAATTGTCAATAACTTTCCCGATATTGGCTTACGTTTCAAACAAACCAATCAACTCTTAACTAATCCTTATTAGCAATTGACAACAAACTAGACAACAATCTTGTTAGAATTAATTCTTTTCACCACATTTTTAATTCAAACACAAGTTTTAAATATGAAAAATACTTTTATTATGTTTTATGGCATATAATTCATTCATTTATATTTAATGTTAACATTTTTATCCAGGACTCATCGATGAAATTTAAACAAGCATGTGGGCTTTGGTTAAGCATATAATTTATAACTAAATCTATTGAGAAATTAAAATTGCTCATATAATATGCTCATATAATTTGCTTGCTCTGTTTAGTAGTCCCAATACTACAATAAGGCTTTAATGACAGAATTCCTATTACTTAAAACACTTAATTATTTATTAAAATTTAGGCAAAACAATTAGATGATCTTGTTAAATTTGCAAATCAAGGGAGTAATGTGAAATCTCCACCTACTCGGAAGACAACCCCTCCCTTTACAAAAGGCTCGTAATTATAAGTCATTTATTGTAGAAAACAAAGCCCTAAATATTAATAAAATCTATTTATGGCTATCATATGAATGTTTTAAGAATATTAATCATAAACTTCTTTATTTAATCGATTAAATACCATAACAAGAGATCAATAAACCTAAAAATAATGGCCATAAAAATAATTCATTTCCTTCATTCTCACGATATTGTTATTTGCGTGACATTTGTCTAACCTATTGAACAGCCGTTTATTAATATGAAAAGTGTCTCTCGTTTTCATTCTTTTAATTTATTCTTAAAGACTTTTTTCATTCGCTTTCCTATTATTAAAAGCAATTATAAGCAAACAAAGGAACTGTTTTTAGAGTCAATATTTCATAGCATAGGACAGGCCTTCAAAAACAGTAAACATTTCTTTTGCGTGAAAATTGTAAAATCGATATATACTAGTACAATTCATATATATCAGAATTCTATATTTTATTCAAATTGATTATTGATTGACATTTCAATAGAAATGATGTGATTTCTATCACAATTGCGGCGTAAAAACTCTTAATTCAATATATTGTTAGCCAAGAATAGATCCAATTATTTTCTTTTGCTTCATTTAAAAGACCTTGAATATATATGAATGCTAAATATGGTTAATGAATATGGTTAAAATTAACTAGAAAAATGTTTACAATAGAAGTAAATTAGCGTGCTCCAAAGAGTATTGAATAAAAGATGGTAATTATATGCAGAATAAGTGTAGCATTTGCCTAGATTCAAATACTCAGTTTTGAGAGATTCATGAATTATGAATGAAATAATGGCAAAGTTCGAGATTCTCTATATTTCAGAAAATTCATGAATTTTAATGTTCAGAATATGAAAGAAAAGAACATAAAATCTAAGAACAAGATAGTAATGAAACTCTGGTAATACCACTTCTATTAATTCAATGTTTTAAAATGCATAGACATTAATATAAATTTAAAAGTATTTTCACATTCTATACACTGTGGATATAGTGACAAAAATACTGTTTTTTTCAGTGTTTAATAATGTAGAATAAACATGGTTAATTACTTTTTTGACGGTATTAGAAATGTGGGGGAGCGATAACTATCTTGTTATATATTTCCTACTTTTAATAATTGTATTAATAAAATATTGGATGCATTTTAACTCATGAATTATATATTTATTCATTTATTAATGTATTGAATATTTTTCTGCAAACGTTTTAAAACCGTTGAAATAATTTTTGTGATCCTCTCTTCGCTTAAGGCTTATATACCTGAGAGTCAAATACAGTATAAAGTATATCACAATTTAACACTTGGAATAAAAATGAACTTTTAAAAGATCTTGATTTTTCTTAAAGCTCCTTAAAGGAAAGGGAAGCTCTCTTTCAAATGCCAAGTTTGATTTGCTTAAAAACAATTTTCAATTCTAGAAACTGGAGGAGTAATGACAATTTATTGAGACAGATTACCAATGAATAAGCTTATAAATTGGAATGTTTTTGAGTTAGATCATCTCTTTAAATCCAAGATAATTGAAGCAAAGTTTTCCGTTGAATCCTCTTATTGAGAAAGCAAAGGTATAAAATTGCTTACAAATAATCCTACACAATTATCAAATATCATCTAATTCTTGTCAAATAAAGAAATACCTGGAATATTATAAAATTGAAGCATTTTATTTACTCCTTTGTTTGATATTAAGAGCACTTTAATCTTAAAACGTTTTAAATCAAAATATTTTTGACTATATTTTGTAAAAAAATACTTTTGAATTACTCTTCAGATTCTTCTTAGAACTCAAGTATACAAATAAAAGATTAAAAATAGATATCAATTGAATATTGGGTTCAAAACACGATAACACTATTGAATATAAATTAGAGCCAAGAATTTTAAACTTAAAGGGTAGTATTTTTTAAATGTTCCCAAATTGTTAAATAATTTGTTGCAAGTTTGATAAATATGGCTATTTTTTATGAAACCCAAGACATGTCTATTTATATTTGCAAAGTATTACTTATAAGAATTTAAAAGGAACTGGTTATTTGCTATTTTGGTCATTCAAGATGACAAGCTTTTAGATGTTCTTCTTCTTTGAAATCCAATTTATTGAATAAATGTGAAACTCATACAAAAGTGGCGAATGGTTTGGACTCATGAATAAGAATCTCTTTTTTCGGAAGTTTCGGCAAAAATCCCATTGAGAGAGGAATGGTGTCTATTTGTGATGATTGAGCACTTCTCTGAGGATTTACGTAGTTATTGACGACTAAGATATATCGCAGACAATCTTCACTTAACATATTTTTGGCCTAATTTTTTCAATTTGTTTATATCCAGAATCAGGGGTGGCAAGGTCCGAGGCTTTAAGGAAAGTTTTTCTAGGAGGAGTTTCTAAAAACGCCTAAACCATGTTTCTAACATCGAAATTCAATATTATGTCTTTATTTTAATTTTTACAATTTTTTCGATTTCCCCTTGCTGTTTGATTTTTTAAAATTTTCGACACTAGTAAAGGAGACAAATATCAAATTTTTAGTCAATTGGGGTTATGTTAACCCCCTTGGTCATCCCTAATCCAGAATATTTATTGATGTTTTTCTCATTTCTATGATTACATAACAAGTATTCAATCGTTGTTTTCATTACACAACTCAGAGCTCTTTTGTTTTCAGTGGTGCTCTTTATTTATTCTGATTTATCTAAAAGAGCAAGCTTATATTTACTGACTTTCTCTTATTTTCCTCAATCCTTAAAAGATATTTACAAAAATATAGCGTCAAATGATTTATGGAATTATAGAAATGATAGAAATATTACTATTTTTCTCTTTCAAACTTTCATAACCAAAGAGCAAAGGAAACAATCGAATAAATAATCTGTTAAAAGACTAGGCGTTTACACACATATTATTTACACCATGTTATCAAATATTGAACTTTTCTGACAAAATATAATCACTTGATATTCCTTAAAAATTTACCTTTTAAATTTTAAAATCAACATATTTTAAAGATAAGATTCATAAAAGTATTAGATAATGTCAAGGAGATGGCATAAATTGACCATGGTAAACGATAGTGCACTACTCGTTTGATGAAATTATCCAAATCATGATAAAGAGAAGAATAAACATTAAATTGTTATAAATTATTACTAAAAGTAATGATAAAAACAATGTTTTTTACTATTATTAAACATTTTAGTAAATAATCTGTACTTCGCTTAAAACAACTCATGATTCATGAAGTCATTTGGATTTCAAGATCATATGAGAATATAATAGATAAGGTCATTTAAAAAACATTACAGGTATGAAAACGTTACAATATTGCGTCAATTAAACTTAATGGATAAAAGTTTTGCCCTGATATTGACAAACACATTGTATGTATTTTAAATTGACGCATTTAAAGTAGCACACATTCTCCCTTGAGCATCTTAAAGAATTTGATATTACATTACATAATAAACTATGAAAAATGAAGTGAAAAACTTAAACATTAGATTTAAGCCATCAAATGAAAAATAAATACAATTTAGTAAAGAATTCAAAAGTCAGACTCTATTTGAATATTACTTAAACCAAATCTATTATAAAATATAGACTTAATTATAATATTTCTAAAATTAGGATAAATTTTTGCATCTAGATAGAAATATAAGTATCCTACTCATAAATCAAGATTAAAGATAATATTTTAAAATGTTTAAATCTAAACTATTATTCACCAGGATATGAATCTAATCTTCACTGTACATGAAATGACAATAATGACAATCATCAAATAGCCCTTTCATTTAACTTGCTCATAATTTTAATATACTCTTAACTTTTATGAATACTTTAATGAAGGCCTAAATTACTAAAAGAGAAACGAATTTATACTAAAGAAGGGTTAGCCCTAACTTTCAGAACCAGAAAATTTTGAGCCATTTCTCCCAATCCTTCCCAACTTAATGAAAGGTATATATTACCTTTATAAAAAATATACAAACTTGCAGGTTTTGATATCAATCTAACTAAACCTCTCTTTCCTTTACTCCTTTGAGATCTAGAAGCTTGGTGACTCCATCATATGATATTAGGCATAAAATGACACATAATTTACAACATGCATAATATACTTGATTTCAAAGTTAGAGTTATTAATGAATAAATTATTGTAATTTATTATTTACTTACCATAAGATTTTGGCTAAACTTGCAAAGCGTTACCTAAACCTGTTTTTTGCAATTTATTGCAATCTATTGAAAGACTTCTAAAATACTTGTAATTCTTCATTAGAAATATGATTAAACTAATGTACTTTCTTTTATTCTTAAAGAAAAGAATAATCATGCTACAAAAAGGAAACTCATGATAAAACAAAACTTACAATAATGGATATAATCGAAGATTTATCGGTAAATTTGCCATTTTTTATATACAAGTCTGAAGTTTAGAAACAAATAAAGACATATATGTCTTATGTCTGTTCGATGGCGACAATGAATTATTGCTGTTTGCGATGAAAAATATAATAAGAGAAACACAGAATTGCAGTGAAAATAATAAATTGATATAAATTGTATGAACTCTGCACTGAGACTCTCATTAGATAATAATGTATTCGTGAAAAATATAATTCACAGCAATTCGCCAAATATCAAAGTATCACACATTCAACACATTCAGTCCCCTGTTATCCCTCTGTCTCTCCTCTGCCTCTCCTCTGACAACTGTGTTGGAAATATTATTTCTTATATTTTTTTCTCCTTTTTTGTAAACATTGAAAACGAATCGACGAACAAATAAATTGTAAGACAAAAAGGACAGTCATATTCAGTGATGAGCAAGGAAACTCTGTTAACTTGCTTTTCTGATTAAAAATTTAGCCTATTAATTTTAAATGCATGATGAATATGAATTGATAGACTTGATGGGACGGATATAATTAAATTGAAAAGTATACTACTCTTCATGCACCTTAAAATAATAAAATAAAACAAAGCTGTTATACTTTAACAAAATCCTTGGTCATTTTTAATCAATTTTTATTTTTTTACTCCAAAAGAAAAACTCTCTCGTTATTATAACCTACCAAACTTTTAAGAGTACTCTGTTTAAGCCTCTTAAAATGTAAGAATCTTAAATGATCCTTGTCTAAAATATATGAACAAATGAGTATAGATTTGTGCACTATTTAAAAAACTATAAATAACTCTAAATAACTTGAAATTAAATTTTTAAGAGTTTTGAAATATAATAATAGAGTGAATGTAATGTTGTATTCGGTTATAATTGAAGTTTCAAAACCAAATTATAGGAAATACTTAAAATGATCTTAAAATTGATTCATATATTGAAATAATTTAAACGAATTCAATCTGAAGCACTGATACTCCCAATGGGATACATTTTAAAAGTCAAAGGTTGCTCAAGGAAGACTAATGCATAAATGATTTCCTTCGTGAAATTTTTATCAACCTTTTTACCTAATATAAAATTTTAGAAACAACAGATTAAACTCTCTAGCTATTTATTCAACATAGCAAGGGCAAATAATGTTTCATAAGAAGTTTTAAGTATTTCATATACCATATGAAGTGAAAAAGTGTATAAATATGGTTACTTCAACTCGTATTGATTTTTGAGCTGATGGTAAAAAATGTTTTCAAATTCAATTTAGTTTAGAAAATGATTCGTCAAAATTCAAGTCTATATTCATTTGATTCAATCTTACATCTCATCTATGAAGTGGAGCTCAATGACCCTGCTTACAATACATTGCTGATCATAAAATTGTAAGCAATAAAGAAATTTAATTAGTTGTAAATAATATGAAACTTATTGTACGGAAAGAATTGTATTTTATTGAATATAATGAATTCTTGACGACAAACACTAAACATTTGTCCCAAAAATAAATTCGCAATAAATATATAACTATTGGAAATGAATTTCATATTAACTTTTTATATGAATTCAATTTAAAACGTCAGTTAGTTTTACGTCACAAAATCCCATATATTATTAATATTTTTAAATAGATTTAAGCCTTCAGTTTGTGAAGGATTCAAAATATATTAATTTAAATTTTCAATGAATTTCATTACATTATAGGATTGACGTGTGCTTTGAAGTCAGTTCAGTTTGAAGCCAAACATCAATCATACCGTCTCTCAATCTCTACACAAATCCACAGAATCTCTATATTAATCTTAATAACCCCTTAAATGACACTTTCATTCAATACATGGCAATCATACTATGCATAGACTGAAAAATACACATCAGATTGAAAACTAAATTAATATAAAAGTATAAAGTTCCTTTATATATAATTGCAAATTTTTAAAAGTAAAATAAATATTTTTAGAAACTATCTAGTCTAAAAGAAAGTATTTATAGAAACTTGTAGTTTAACTACATCCTGGTTCACCTATAAATACAGCTATGATTAAAAATTATAAATATTTAAAACTTAAAAGAATCTGTTTAAATATAATTGAAGTTTAAATCAATACTGGGAGTACTAAGGAGTGTAAAGATGTGCCAGTACAAAAGAGAGTAGAGAAGAGAGCGCTTGGAGTGCTGTAGTATTGGTTGAATAGTAGCGATACTGTAATGGAACTGAATTCTAGTAAACCCTTTATATAGCACTGGAAATACATTTACTCGAATGGAGTAAAGTTCTGAAGACATATACAATAGTATTTGTCGACGCTTTTACTGCACTGTTTCGCTATGACGTCAATACTAACTCATTGATGTTTTACTCGGATTGGAATGGGATGTGGAGAGGGATGGCGAGCGGAGATGACAGCTAGAAATACTCTGCTCTAGTAAGACGTGAGCCGACTTGCAGGCGCCCCAAAATAGTCTACGAACAAACATTGATCAATACTTTTACAATGTTTATGAAATGCATTTTTTCGCCACTCGCTTTCATTGTGGCCCATAAATAACGAAAGAACATGGAAATGTTTTCTATTATTGCTATAGTACCTTGTACTATTAGCACACGGGCTATAAATATTTGAGTTAATGGCAACAATTCATGTAAAGGTATTTCAATGCAATTGTATTAATAATTCATTTATGGCTTATTTATCTCTTATTTGACTTATATTTCCGATGCATTTACTATCAATTATTGGCTTATATTAGCACATAATGAGGAAAAGTATTACCCTGTACAATCAAACCATTTATACTTCACTTAATTTTGGTTAATTTTCGCCCCAATTATTTGTCATTCATTACATTTCTGAGATTACATTAATGTTAATTAAGATAATTGATGACATCTAATGAATTTGTAATCAAATGGCAAAAACACTAATGAAATATAAAACTTGAAATACAATTATTTCTCACTAATGTCTCGATTTTATAAATAGACTCAAATAGACTCTAATGGAGAGAACTTTTTAGTGAGGAAATCAATACAAGAGATACCCGTCTCTTATCATTGCTCTACAAGATTAGGTCATTGCGTTATATGAGAGGTCGAGTTGTCTCCTCTAAAGCCAGACATCGATTATCCACTGAAAAATACTAATCGGATTATTTTCTTTAAATTGTTCACTCAATCACTTCAAAATGACTCTCAACAAATCAGGAACAGTTTTCCCTCATATTGTATCACACTATACAGAGGTAGTCAACAAATTCAATTTTATATAAAAGGGAAAAAGAAGACTTAGAAAGATAAACCTTAAACTTTATATTTTTAAAATATCCGTAAGATAAGTAATATCAGAATATCCTTGGTAATTTTATTGGCAAGATTGGCACCCTGATAACCTTTAATGAAGATCTGGAAAGAAACCATAGGGATGTTTGAAACTCACATAAATGAGTAAACAAATAATATTTGTATAACTCATTAATTCATATTTATTCTGTTAATTATTTACTTAATTATTCTTATTTTCTAATAAATTGGACAAAAAAATTGTTTTTCACTTCTCTGCCTAAATGTCAGTTCTGTTGTCATACGAAATGATTGCACCGAAAGACTTGTTTTTAACAAATTTGTGTGCATTTAATGTAATGTCTTTCGGTATAAAGTAATTCACTTATCAATAGTAAAGAGTGAGTAAAAAGTGTTTTCTGGTTTGAAGTGTGATATCACTCACGGATTGTATGTTTGGGAGCAAAAAATGAAGCCTTTTCTCCACACTTTGATTTGGTGTGAAACACAGTGTGGGCGCAGACACTGCAGACACCACTTTGAAGAGATACTACGCCCAGAGCTTATCAAAAGAAGCTCTTCATTTCATAGCTCTTAAACTTATTTAAATTTAATTATTTTGAAGAAATCTCTTTTAATTTTCATTATGAATAAAACCATTCTTCAGAATCAATAAAAATTCAATTTTCTAATGAATTTGTTTTTTAAAACTTATTTCAATTTTATTATTGAATTACATTTAAAGGCCGATCAATAAAAGGCTCTGTTTTTCGGGAAATTTTAGTATTTTGAAAAATATTCAAACAATAAAGAAAAGAACATTTTTCAACATATTTACCATTTTTAGACATAAGAATTCAAATCTTAACAAATATTTAAATCTGAAAATTGAATTAAACCCAAAATCCATATTTCCAGCCCTAAAGTGATGGACATTAACATTGTCTTTGATTTATTTTAATCATTTGAAAGATCAAAATTGTTGTATTCATGACATCAGTGGAAATGTTTTGAATAAATTGTGAAATTGTTTTTTCAATCACATCTCAATTGAATATAAAAATGTCTGAATTTTCTAAAGACAGTTGTCTGGGATTTTATACATTTAGTATTAAAGTCATTCAGTGAAACATTTTATATTAAGAAGAGTAAAACCATATAATAAGGAAATGAATACTTGCAAAACGGAACTGTTGTAAAACATTTTTCTACTTTTGGTCGTCTCAATGTGAAAGATTTTCCAAGTAAAAATTGAAGTATATACCCGGGGGAGGTTCACACTTTACATTAAAGTCCACTCAAATGTTAACTCATTCCTCCCCCACATAGAAACCCATTCTAATGAGTAGACATCTCTGATGTATCGGAAAGTTTGAAATCACTTTTATCATCTGTGCACTTATCTTTCCAATATATTAACCAAGATATTAAAGTATGACTCTATCAAAATTATAAATTATAAATCTAAGTAGATCTTATAAACTCACTAAATTCTTAATTGACATTTTGGATTTTTATAGAATTCAATAAAAAAATTGACAATTTTTGTGATAGAATTTCAAATGTAAATAAAATAAGTAGAAAAAGAAGTGGAAGTCTATTACATAAAACTATGGAAACTTGCAAATAATATCCTATCAGCATCCTAGAGAGTGACCAAGCTTAGTCATCATATAATAAAGAAATTATATATGACTGCACTGAGAGAGGAATAAACAACTGTGAGGTCCTCTGCAGATACAACCCATGGGACTGGACTTTATGCTCAGCGATGTTTCAGATAATTACAACCACTGACTGAGTGAGTGAAGAGGTTTTTATAGTATACATAAGAGTCGATATGATTGTGAATCGAGAGCTCCTCCACCGCCGCCTACACTTGATTTGCCTTCAATTTGATTAAAGGCTTTAGGAAATCGGGACTTCTTTGAATCGCCTGTTCATCGCTCTAAAAAAAGCCCAACCATTCGGTTCTTAATTAATCACAACAACGTATAAAAGATTTTTTGTCATAAAATTAATCGCTATTTTTAGTAAATTAATCAAATTATGCTTGATCACATTCTTGTTGATTTGAATTGATAAGAATTCCTGAATTTTATCACTCAATTAAAGCATATTTTGCCATTTTTTTGGTAACAAATCAATTTCTATGACATTTCTATGGCGATGCCATTTATAAACTCTTTGAGAAATTTCATGAAAGATAATTTTGGTTACAATAAATAGAAGTCATATTTTGTTTTCATATTTGATTCATAAATTCAAAGTAATGTCTATTATTAGTTACGACGACTAACTAATGAATATATCGATCGTTTCGATACAATTAAACATCTATTCATTGAGTCATTCAACACAATAGTGAAACGCTATTATGTTTTGCATCACTCCCTGTCTCTGCAGTTGAGTCCAGAAACAGAGCAAAAAAACTCAATTGAGTCTCGACTTAGACATCATTGAAGAGTTGGTGGAGAATAACAAAACAATTGGAAACATAGACACAAAATAACTAGAGATCACATAAATAGCAATAAAAAGCACACATTGATGACCAAGATTCACATGAACCAGTGAAAACGAGAGAGAGAGAGAGAAGGAGAGAGCGGGAGAGAGGAGTGAGGGAGAGAGACATAGAGTGGATAGCATTGTTGTATTGATGTAGTGGTGCTGGCATTGCGTGACACACCGCAATTACGGCATCCAATCAGCTTTCGAAATGCAGCTTGGCGAAACAATTCATACTCCCTATACCTTTTGGTTTCCCCTCAGTATTATACCTGTGAATAGAGGCTTCACTTATGACGATAGAAGCAAAAGCCGGTCATTATATTCTCGTAATAGCTGTGGATAAGTGCAGCTGAAAAATTTGAACATCACATCCATCGACAATACATATTGACTGTTACAACACAAACAGTCAACAGAGCACTACATATGAGACCGCATTGAAAAAGTAAGATATAAATGACTTTCCAGCGTATACTCAATACCTTTATGCGCAGTAAAGAGAGCCGGTCTCTGGCCTTAGTTTTATCCAGTTTTGGATAAATGGTTTCATCATTACATTAATTAAGTGCTTCTCATCTGTTCCTCACAATCGTAAGTTCATTGAGTCACTCATACTCTCGATTGACGCCTTCAGTCGCTCCTTATTTCTGTTTCATTGAACAAATGATGGGAACCACTGACCGACTCTTCATTAATTGATTAACTCATTAACAAAGTTTTGTGAAGTGTTTGCAAACATTGAATTTGAAGAAAACTGAATAAAAGTTGGCTGAGTGTAGATTGGCTGCACCACTACCAGCACAACCACCAAGTCAAGTCCCCATCAAGTCCTCATCATTATCATCATTATTATTATTGCATTCTTCTGGTTCTTCTACTTCTTCACTGGTTTTACGATTTCTGTTTGGGATAACATTCCTTCAAAAAATGCTATATTCCTATGAAGAAAGACTTTGAAAGTGGTGTAGAAATAAAGGAAAGTTAAGAACCACTTTATGAAAGCATAATTTCGTTTTCCCTTCAGATGCTGGCCTTGAATTCACTCGTCATTTGGTTATATACTATTTGATAAGTATTTCACTCATTCATCATAAGAAACATTTCAAACAATTCTCGATACAAATGTGAAGCAGAGGTAAAAAACTCAATATTTCTTACTTTATATTCAAAAATAACCTTTGATTGTATGCAAAGCGCAGCCAATTATTAATAGCGAATAATTTGATCTAAAAATGCATTCATTTTAAAGTCAAAGAGTGTTTTGAAAACTCATTTTTCAAAAAATAGTCTTAATTCAAGTTTAGTGAACTGCCACTAATGATAGCGTATGTCTGATAGATTGGGGGCCAAAGTAGAGTCTGCAGAGGCTGTGCTAACGTTTGTCGGCCACAGGTTTTCACTGTAATAACTCATCTGGTTTTCAGGCCTCTCATGACTCAAACCAAAAACAATAATTTTGTCTCATTTTCCGGAAACACTGCTTTCAATTTAAACGGTTTTAACTATAATTTATTCACAATTCAAGCAATTGATTGAATTTATTAACTGTTTCTTTATCTCAATTTTCCACTCATATCGAGTTAAATGTCATTTGAAACCTGAAGTAAACCAACATATTATGAATAAATTGATTTTATCATTGAAAAAATGTAACTATTGAATATCAAGGAGAGATTTGTCTATCAAATTCCCACCTTTTCTTAAAGCCAATTATTAAATATTTTAGAACACATTTTCCTCTATTTAATAAGATTTCCCTAACAGTCCTTGACAAGTTCACCTGTTTTGTCAACTTTACGGATCTTATTCTCTATTCAATCGATTAGATTTCAATTTGAGTCAAAACTCCGAAATAAAGCGAAGTTAAGAACAATTTTGAGCACATTTTTTATCACTTCAATGAAAAATGCAATTAAATTCAATTCAAAAGTTTAAGAATTTTCGATCCGTTCCTCAAATTTAACGATAAACTTATGTATTTGTTTAAAGATTTTTTGGTTTGCTAGTTGCTATCAGACTCTTTCAATAAACCCTTGTTATGTCTTTGAAATTATACACCTGTTCATTATTTTACCATGACTAAAGAAAGTAAACAGTAAAATGTATTCTAGAATCTAGATTAAAATGAAAACTGTACATAAAATAGATTAGGTAACATTTTTTGATAAAATTTTATGATGATTTTTATCAAGCTCATTTTGAAATGAGGGCACATTTATGATTTGGTAGAATAAGCTCTATTCTACATGAATAGGGTGTAGGAATAATCTTGTTCCACTATTTAATTATTCGTGAATGGATAAAATATTAGACAAGAATTGGGAGTTTAGAGAATAAATAGATTGGATTTGCAATAAAATGAGTGAAATTGTTATGGAAATGGTATTAATTTATTGAATACTGGACTGAATAGTGAAGGCATTTATGACCGACGACTACATATACAGCACTTGCAGTCATTTGTTTATAGAAATCAATTTTTTGCCGTAAAGTAATTATTATTATTAAATATAATGCGAATGTTTTTATGAAACCTCATTTCAAGACAACAACCGTTGAAAAGAGCGAGAAGAGGGGTAATGGTCTCTATGACAACGTATTGTTTTGTTTCCGACTTCAGAAAAGACTAAATGTATTAATTCATTGATGAATACAGAATTGGTTTAACGTACAAAACATGCGTTTATTAGCGTTAGTTTGGGTCCAATACTTTGTGTGATACCAAAACTGGATATCACACAACACATGGAACTTGTTTTCAGGCAAAACATATAAACTTAATGATAGCCTTACTATTGATTGAAGAATTGGATCTTAGAATAGACTTACGAATGACTTTTCAATCGTACCATTCATTGTCTACTCTTTTGAATTCAGCGAATATATTATGAGATGAAAACTGTTTCATACTTTTATGCATTTTTTATATTTTCTATCTTTTAATCTGTATTTACATTAATTTGATTACATATTGAAATTATCGATTTAATTTTGCCCATTTTTGCCCAACTCAGCCGGATAGACATTATAGACTCTCAAAGTTTGATTGAATATAACATGAATTTGTATGAGTAAGACCAAAATCACGGGCGTGGCCTTCGTTGATAAAAAATGCAATTATTGTAAACTTAGTGCCAGACTTATGATCGGAATACATGCCATTGTATTGCAGATGTCAGGCATTGCCTCTATTAATGCAAACTATTATCACAATTGTATGTCGAGCCAAACCCGACAAAAGAAGTCGAACGAACAGTTTGTTCACATGTTTTACCATTTATTCACTCTTTCGAGTCATGTTTGGCCTAACTCTCAAACATCTCATATATTCTTGCATTAAAAATCAAGAGTAAAAACTAAGTTTCGGCCAAATATTTCTAATCAAACACTTGTGCCGAGTATTCGGCTTTGAGAGACTCACTCTATGTTACGAACATTTTTCTTGATTTCTTGTGAGAATATTTCCACAACCAATCAAATCAAAAGACTTTCATTCCATCCATGAGGACTGTCGTGCAAACAGAATATCATACCTCCTATTAAGTGGACAGCACACACACACTGCAAGGGGAGAGAGAGAGAGAGAGAGAGAGAGAGAGAGAGAGAGAGAGAGAGAGAGAGAGAGAGCGGAGAGAGAGAGAGAGGCAGAGAGAGAGAGAGAGAGAGAGAGAGAGAAATTTAAAGGTTAGGCATATAATCGTCTGTCCTTTTAATTTGGTGTCAAACATAATGGGAGAAAAGATGGATTCATTTAAACTTATTTCTCAGCAAAGACTCAGTAATAATTGTTCAGAATCAATTTAAAATTAAATGTTGAAGGAATGTATAATTATGAGTTCAACCTTTTCTTAATTAATCTGTGATTCTTACACTCCTTTATTTCATTCATTTAAATCTTATTTAAATATAAAGAAAGTATAAAATTAAGTGCCATAACTATTTTGGAATGTTATGCATATGATTCATGCATGGTACAACTGAAAACATTTCATATATCAACAATTCTTTGCATTCATTCAATTGTGTACCTTTTAAAAGGTTTTTAAGTTTATTTAAATTTTACAAGTTTGTGAAATACTGTTTCTGAAAAGTGTCTTACACCAATTATGGCCAATTTGTCTATTTTGAGAATTCTTTGTTTGTTATGTAAAAGTGTATTTGAGTCTAGCAATCGATTAACCCATAATTATTATTTGCTTTAATATCAATCGATTTAATAGATTTTTTGCTTTTAATAGAAATATTGTTTAATTTTGACTACACACTAGTTGTCATTTGAATTGAATAAATGAACAAGTTAAAATTATTTTAAATATTGGGCCCAAATTGCAGGACGAGATAAGTTTTGGTGAAATATTAAGAAGTATTTATATTTTGTGAACGTATTTGAGGTCAGAATGCAATTAATTTGAGTCGTTTTTAATATTTTTTGTCCGTCGAAACTGAAAAGTCAGTGGAAATGAGTTTGAAAGCGGTGTTGGAGTGCGTGAGAGAGGACTGAGCAATGCTATGATCACCACTTGATTAGTGGTGTGGAGCCAACCGAAAACTTTGATCATAAACAGTGACGTCCGGTGCGCTCATGGAGTTAGAGTTAGATTTGCATTTGCCGTTTGCTGTGTCATTGCTTTTGCTTTTAACCATAAAAGCAGACAATCTTTTCATTTATTGAAAATATGAATACCTGTTCTCATATATACCTCCAAAAGTGACGAATTCATAATAATTATTGACTAAATCAGTGAACAGATATTTATTACGAAGAGATTTGCAAACAACCGGCATATGAGTGCATATGAGTCCCATTTTTGAAATAATTATTGAATAAACGATAAATTTATTGTCGAAGTCAGACATTTGGCAGTGCATTGACTCCATTCACTCCATTAGATGTGAATCTATTTCATAGTCTATGAAAAACTGCTGAATCAGTTGACTTATTACACAAACTATGACTCAATGCTTGCAAACAATCTTATTCTTCACACAAAAGTGAATACCTATTCAGTGAATACCTATTCCCCCAAATAGTCAAATGAGTTAACAATAGTATCGGTACACCACTGATCACATCCTCACAAAAGGCTCACAATTCAATTGAAGCTTTCAAATACTTTTATAATATATGTCCAAACTCACTAAAATGAACAATTTCAATTAGTTAATCTAATGGCTACCGATTTGGCCTTCAATATTCACCAATTGGTTTTTAATAGCTCATTTTTAACCTTTCTTATTTTTCATTAATCATTCAAATGGTGAGATGAACAACAGAATTGCCAAGGAGTCTGTGGGATGTGATTTTAATTCATTAATTGGCCAGGTTCACTCACAAATTATATACTACAAAATATTAACGTTCCTTAAGTAATATTTATGGCTATTCTTTGAAAGTCATATAATTTTTTTTAAATTTATGCAAAATATAAATGAAGTCCAGAAGCAATAGAGTCGTTAATTTCACTCTTATATGTGTTTTGCGTAAAGATTTGCATTTCTGTATATGACTACTAAGTAATCCTCAAGTCTTGACTTTTAATCGTTTTTATTATATTTTATAATTCAAGTGTTGGTCTAAAGGATATCCTCTACTTATAGAACAGATAATTGCCATTCACTTGATTTCTGTGTAATAATTCAGTTTTAAATTAACCACAACTGAAGAGTGAACTCAATTCGAGCATAAATTGATAGGAGATTAGTACACATTTTACTCTCATTTCCTTACTATTGAGTCAAATGAATGAAATCGTCAATCAATCAATCGTTGATTCATTCATATTCTTATTTTAACAAAAGGATACAGGTAACCAAATTATAATGGCTATAGCTAGTGGAGCCGTACATTGGTCATGATTAAACTAAGATTATGTGAACCAAATAATGTTAAATGCTCAATTTAAGTTAGACTTTATAAAGTTTCAATTCTTATCCACAATATATTTATTTGACATAAAATTGCTGACTAGTGTTTAAATAGACCTCCTTGATCATCTGATTGAGAAACTGATACGTTTTAAAGATATGAATGAATAAAAGATTGTATGAATATTAACATAAAATGCTTTTATTTCTCAAAACATATTCTAATTGAAAGTTTGATTTCTAATAATTCCAAAGATTTTGTTTCAAACATGCAATCGATTGCAATAATGATATGAAAAGTAATAAGAAGTATAGATGAGAATCATTTGGAAGACATAGCATATAAAATAGCGTCCATTGCAATCAAAGTCAAGCCCCACAATGGGTTGGGCACTATTGCATTGCCTGAGTCGGAGACACTCTCGGAAATGCTGTAAATATTGATCTTTACTGTGAAACTGAGTCGACGTTCGTGTGTCAGCGTTTGTTAAACATATTGATCCTATACTCCATTCTTGAGGTCCACCCCTCCCTTCGATGCACTCAATTTATTAATATTTTATTTCACTTTTACCCCAAAAATATTATTTATTTTCAATGAAATATTTGATTTTCCGGAATATTAATCAAATTTAAACGAATTGAATGAATGAATTTAATTTCAATACTCTTTACATGAATCTGATTAGTAGTTATACCTCGAAATGAAATGACAAATGCTATCCAAATGAAGAGAGAGAGAGAGAGAGAGAGAGAGAGATTTGAACACTTTTTAGGACGATAAAGTTTTTAAAATATATAATTTGGTAATGCCCCCACGGCTGACCCATACTCTCTCCCTTACACCAAAAGCTTATAATTGTCTAGGTACATAGAGATTCAGTCTAGGAGAGGTAAGGGAAGGTGTATCGTTTAATAGTGATCCAGCAGGTAATAGATGAATGTGTCCATATAGGAGCAGCTTGTGAGATGACAGGGAATAGTTCTTGCTTTATAGAGACCATGTTACTAAAGTGTAGGAGAGGATTCTCAGTTGCCCATGGAGATACAACTTTTAAGATGGTTGAGAATAGCTCTTCCATAGAAATCCCAATCCTAATGAATATTTTGAAACTTAAAGTGAGTTATCGTCTAATAGTCTTCACTTAATGTTTATTCTCTTATATATTATTTTAATTAATCTCTTAAACATCGGTTAGAGATACCCAATGATGAGTGGTTTGAATCAGTTTAAAGAGGAGATAGAGCACAGGGCTATTCACATATCTTCTGATAGTATATTAGTGTCTCAAAGAGCAGTAAATCAAAATGAACTTGATCCAAACAGAATAAAATTTAAATAGATTTTAAATAATTTGTGATATATTTGGTGTTCAAATGTTGCATGTTGCCCTTTCATTATACAAGAGGTTATGACTACAAAGAGAGGTGACGTTTGACAGTTTGGCACAACTTTTTTTTATACAATGAATGCATGGCTTAACACAATAATTAGTTGAGAAAGTAGTCGATTCGTTGCTTTTTAATGGCCGATGTCTTCACTTTTATTTAATTCATTTTTCCTCAACTCATTATCAATATTTAAATGTATGTTTTCTTATCGTTTTAGTTGTAAAGCAATTGAGTTTAGAACCCATTCCTACATTCTTATGGCATCTTTCGATGGAGACTCAAACTAGAAATCAAGTTATAACTCAATGTTTGATTGAAAAGTTTGACAAAAATAATGAAAATGAAGTTAAAGACAATAAATTGAAAGCATAAAAATGAAGCGATGTTTGAGGTGTTGAGACAATTAAGACAAGTTATGAGTGGATGAGAAATGAGGAGAATTAAAGCGGTGGCATATGGCTGGCGAGCACAGGCACACTAGAGAGAGCACAGGTACAATTTGGCAGACGCTGCCAGTTGGGCATCAATGCGTTCGTTAGGCATTGGTTGTGATGCCACTGAACTCTTGCCTATGCTTTACCTTCACATGACTCGAACGCCTCAATGATATTCTGTAAGACTCTGGTCTACAATGACTTCCATAAGTCATCAGTTGTTTTATTCATTGGAAGAGGACATCATTTGGAGGCGACATAAGACATAAGCCATTGGATGCCTCACGGCTTCATCTAAATATTTCCGCACAATAATTCGTGCGAAGCCCTGCCATCCCTCCGGCCATATACTCATGTCTTTATTTTGTGACAAAAACTACACTTTTTGTGATTGTCTCACAAATTCAGGCACTCGAAGGAACGCCTCCTTTATTACCAACTCTGTCGAGATTTCGCTTCACTTTATTAAAGAAGAATAAATGATAGAAAACTAATAATTATTTCCATCACTTCTACTCTATGTTCACAATTGTTGGAACGTATGACTCATTTGTCCCCACAATCCCTACAATCCGAGCACATTTCACTTGATTTCAAGATCTATTTTAAATTTGAAAGCCTTAACTCAAGAATATAGGCTCTAATGAATAGAAAGCAATCTTCAAGTGTTGAGTAATTCCGGAATAACTAAAACTGGTATAAGTGTAGAGAATACCAATTCATTAATAATGGGTTGAAACTCATGAAAAGGGACATCAAGTCTAACATCAGAGCTAAAAGCAATACAAACGGTGAGAAAGACATTAATGACAATACATGTAAGAAATGAGCCTACATTCTACCATAATACACAACTTGTACAACCATAGATGTGCACGAGGTTGAGTACAGCCAATCCTCCTAGGTTACAAATATCTGCATTCCTCTTAAGTCACAAATAAAAATTGGTAACAAAATTATTATTTTATTTTTATTGGGTTTTTATGTTATCACAAATTAGTAGAATTAAAGAAAGGAAAATGATTTAATCATTTGTTAGAATGTTTTATAACCAAATTTATTCATTTGTGAAGAAATTAGTTTCAATTGACTTACTTTTCATTCAATCAATTCAAAGAAAGATATTTCAATAAAATATATTTTATCACAAATAATTATCAATTCAGCGTATTTAACTTGCTCAAATGTTATTATTATTATTATTATTATGTTACATTCTTGGGTATCAGCCAAAACATGAGATTTGACATTTTTTTCAGAAATGACCAGAGAATACAAGTTTAAACTTTAAAGGGTACAGAACAAAATTTCCTAAAATCTTGGTGAAGGCACCTTTTACATTTTTGGTCTCATTTCTTTCACACCTCCCAATGGTTTCTCTTCTTTGCTTGAATTGAGTTCATTGTTATTTTAATGCGCTATTCATGTAATAAAGAGTGAGTTTTTAAACTACTTTGAGGGTTAACCAAAAAGTAGTGGATATTCTGAAAAAGCCCCCACTTTAGGCATTTCTGCTTTTAATCATTCAAATGCTGAGAAGTCTCTATAGGTTTACATCAAAACTATTTTATTATGTATTGATATATCAATAGTTTGTTTTTATATAAATGTTTGATTATTCAGACGAATATTTGTCACAAAAGTTAATACCGGAGAAGAATGAAAAATATCTGAACTAATAGTAAGCTAAACATTAAACACAAGTTGTGTTCACAACTGATCAAATTAAACCCATATTCTAACCATTGAGCAAGGTAACTGTAAATTCACCAAAATTTAAAGATCATTTTAATTTACCACGTTTGTAATCAAATTTAATTTATTTGTGAAATATCTTGATGATTCTAATTGCACAGGTTGAAAAATTATTTTTCAATGAAGTCAATGGTTTTGCTACTAGATCAATTTCAATTGTTAATAAACAGAAACTTCATTGTAGTTTCATTAGACTTACCAATATTAGTTTAAGCAAATATTAAGATGGCTGTTTACTTTATCATGATACATTCATTTGAGTGTACACTCATTTTACAATTGATATGTTATTTGAATTTCAAGTGAACATGTATATTTTTTAACTTTAGTGAACAAACTGTGAGTAAAGGAAAACTTTGAAATGAATTCTTAGATTTATTAATTGATTATAAAATATTGACATTAAGAGTGAGAATATTATGCAGGAGTAGTTAATAATAAATAGTTATAAGCAAACACTACTAATGTATTGAAATCGCGATTTTTAAGTTTAATCGTTTGGAAAATTTGAGTTATTCTTGATTTGAAACCATTGACCAAATGTAAGATTGAGTGCAGGAAATCTCAAATTAAGTGTATTTAATAAGACTTACATCTCTAGTCTCAATAGACAAGTAAGATATATGACCTGGGGCATAATAATTAGAGCACAAAAGGCTGTACAGATGTGTTGCCAAAAGAAAGTCCAACACTACCAACATTTCACATCAGTCTTTCACTTTTGAATATCTCACGTAAAGTCTCACAATCTTTGAGTGGAATCCGGTTTCAAAGCAACAAATGATGCATTTCGTAACGAAGTCGGCGCTATGTTTAGGCGCTTACACTCTATCGTATCATTAAAACTTCATCCACTTTTTCCCATCAAAATTTCCTTATTATTATTATTAAATTGTAGTTCACTCCAAAAATACTCTTTTGTTTCCAAATTTAAGTGAAAAAAAAAATTTCAAAACAATTGATTAATTTGTTTGTGATTTTGTGTTGAAATATAATTTGAACGGCATTTCAAACATTGAATGATCCGATGGTTTTGCAATCAAAGGGGAGAACACAATGGATGGCTTAATGGCACCGATAGAATGGTTTCTCTTAATGGCACTGGAAGAATTCACGGATTCCCTTATCATTAGAGCCGTGGCTTCTCTGGTGCTATCGAGAGCGACGTCAGATTCAAACCAAATGAATGAGCCAGTATAACTTTCAATATTCTCAAATAACAGAGCTTATTCAGCTGACCTTTATCCTTGGCACTGGAAGAATTCACCGATCGAATAGAATGTCGTGGGTTCTCGGGTGCCAAAGAGAAAGGGAACAAAAGTTCAACACTTCTTTATCAGACATTTCATCGAAGACTTTCATCTGTTAAGTCAAAGAGTAGTGCATTTAAGAACACGACTCTGTATTTCAAACAAAAACTTCATATTTGACTCAAACTCATAAGTTCTGTAAAAATAGTGTTTTTCTTAAACTTTAGTTCATTCAACTGTTATGGATAGTCCGAAAAAGCTTTAGCACAAAGGCTTTGGCACTGGCACATTTTTGTATTACTATATGATAGGACAAAAATTGTGGTGGTGTCAATTATTGTGCCAAAGAAAACATCTCTTCATCAAACATATGCCGACACTTTCATTGATAATCAAAGACAGGTATTCTCAATGATTTTATATTAATTTCTTAGCAAAGTATTGCAAAAATTTATTTAATTAAAGCAAAGAACAAATCATTTCAAAACATCCAGGAGTGTGAGTCATGAGACCCATATTGAAGTCCCATATTTCTTACCTTTTATTATATCAAATTTTATTTTGATTTTTTTCAGCCATATTTCAAAGTAATAATAGACTTCTCTTCAAAAAAAATTTATTACTTTTTAATGTGAATACAATTCAACTTTTTTTTTTCTATTTCCACGTCAATAAAAAGTTGTTTCTATTGTATTGCTTCAAACCTTGGTTAGTCTTTTATGAAATTACCATAACTTAAAGTTGCTTGATATCGTCAAATCTAATTGCGAGACATATTGAGACTAGATGAAATATTCAGTGTTCTATAATTTTCAGATTAATGCAAGTAATCCACCATTTATTGCATTTAATTCCTATGAAATCATCAAAGGTTAAAAGGTTCGAGCTTCCTTTCCTTAAGATGAGAAGGGTTATAGCTAGAAACTTGCATTGAGAATTTGTGAAGAGGGAATTAACCCAAAACCCATCTAAATTTTTAATAATTCAAGACTGTTGTTGAATTTTGCACTCGAATAAAACAAGGTGATATAATTTTTTGAACAATTAAGTTGATTTAAGTAGGATTGCTGAAAAAGTGACATTTTATATATAATTTTGTTTTTTGACAATGTTATCATGGTTATTATCTTGTTATAAATAAGTTAAAGGGAGACTCCGTTAACCAATCACTTATAACGAGATATTATAACTCTCAGGCCTCCAATCAATCACTTTTTCAATCACAAACATTTTACTTGCTCATCCTTAGCACAAATATCAAATGCAAAATTCCTATTAGAGTTATAAGGAAAAACTCAAATTTATCAAGTTAGCAAGCAGACGCCAATAAATAACAAGCTTAATAATATGTATGTAATTGTGTTCTCTCATTGACAAAATGATTAAAAGAAAGCCTCTGTCATAACTAGGGTTGGAATAAAGCATGAATTTAAAAAATGACTGAATTATTCAGAATTATTCACTGAATTATTTGTTTTTCCCTCTCCATAGAAACCATGTTAAGAGATAAGTGTGGGATCTATTATAGTCTACGATTAAATAAATAATTGATCTACTTTCTGGCATTTATTTCATCCATTAATTAATAGAAATTTTAATTATTGAAATAAATATACTTTTCCCCAAAAGTTTTGAAAATTTTTGCCTAATAAAAATGACTGCAAAAATTATCCTCCAACTTTGTTTTTTCTCAAAACCTCCTTGTATTCACTGAATATGATGTATTATACAACTTTTTGTACTAAGCCATCCCTAGTCATAACTGATTCAGTGCATCGAACGGCCATTTTATTCATTAAAATTACAGTTTGTTTCAAATTAAAGATAATTATTTTGTGAGTTTGTATTTAACAAATTCATTGTCACATATAATAATATTCCGGTATAAGGATTGTGAAGATGACCCCCCTTCTCGTCTCACTATAAATATAATGATGCCATTCCTCACCAGAGTACTTATTACATCTTCTATATCAAATTTATCATAAAACTGTAGTTTAACTGGTAAATATGTCCTAGCATTTTACCAGAACACTCCTGAACCCATATTAGTCAGTTAGGAAGACAAGCCTTTCTTGTTTTAAAACACGACAGTAAAAATTCTCTAGATTCAATTATAGCCATATCTACGACCTTTAAATCATAACAAAAAAAATAATTTTTAAATAGTCGATAAAAATTAAGATATAAGTGATATAAGGATTGTGTCATCACTGAGAAAAAAAATACATTTATAGCAATAAGTAATGAATTTATTTTTTGATGTGCTAGGTTCTCTTTTAGTACTTAATTCCAATAGTGAAAATGTTTTTAATAATAAATAAAATGATGATTGTTCATTTAATAAAAAGCCATACAAATGAGGACAATTGAAAGTGGATATGATATAAAGTAATAATTGATTTTATGAGTTGACGGTCAAAGAGGTCGGCAGAGGACTGGTAGGATCGGCTACATGACAACGAACCTAACACTGGTTGCATGCATGACGTAGACGCGATTATAGCCATTTCTATCAGTTCCACCTGATGTACTGAACAAACAAGCTCCTTCCTGGAAGAAGGGTGGGTCATCATTGTCTACTGGATCAACGGCACTATGCGTGAGTGCGGCTCAGGTATGTGAATCTCACATAAAACTCATTAAAACCACTGTCCAACATGTCATTGATTTCTACACTTTTTTCAATGTAGAGTTCCTCTCATTTTTTAGTTTCAATTTCTCTCTTTTGCAACAAAAAACTTAACAAAAGAACATCAGATTTGAGTGAACTCTAAGTCAACCCACAGTTGCCTCCAGTCTTCATGTTTTTATTACTCAAATCTGGTCTTACTTTTGGAAATGTTGTAATCTTTTACTTACTTTATATAATTAAAAGTTATGAATCAATAATAATAATATTTGATATAATTAAAGACTTTAATTGCTCCATTTAGAATCTAAATATAAGATTGTTGGGTCACTCATCCCAATGTTTAATATAAATAAGCATTTATCCAAGATAAATTACTTCAATTTGTCTGGGTATTAATTGTGGTAATAGGGGAAATTAAAATAAGATTTAAAGACATCTTGTAAGAAGACACCGATTAATTGAGGGAATAAAGTGTTTGTTTTAATCATGTTACTTTTGATGTATAATAAAATTGATTTAATGACAAAACCTTTTACTTGGAATTAATTAACTCGAATACAAGAACTTAATTTCAATCCTCAGCTCTTTTGTTGGAGAAGCGACAGAACGGACAGCGACCCAAACGTAGTGCTTGTAATTCAAACTCATCCGAATGAAAAAACTGTAGACAATTAACAATTTAATAATTGAAATGGATCATTTCTCAAATGAGTTAAGGTATAGACTACCTAGATTATATTAATCAGAGGTAACGAAGAGATGTTACGAAAATAACTAAAATGATAAAAGATGTCATACCTTGAAACAAGAGGGACAGACAGTAATCTGAATGTCAGGCATTAAGTTTCGGTAATATTTTTTGGTGAGAGGAGAGGGAAAGCCAACGATTATTACTTCTGACGATTTCATTTGTTTGAGTGAATTACGACTGACCCGCACTGGTCTATAGCTTTGTTCCTCCTCCTGATAAGTCATTAAAGATGCAGCAAAGGGGTCGACAGTTCGATCCTCAGCAAAATCCTCACTTTCACCTTGATTATTTTCTATGTTTATGTAGTCATAGTCTAAACCTAAAGACTGGTAGTTATCGGTTTTCTCTTCGAGCCATTGTTGGCGTTCAATATTAGATTCTGATTGCTGTTCAGGCTTTTGCTTAAGCAGATGGAGTACCTCATCATTAGTTATCCCCTCTTCGATCTCGAACTCAACTAAAGGCAATGTATCTTATTTTGGATACATTAGAAAATATGTGTTAAATGTTATCAACTTTTTGGTAATAATAGTGTAAATCCTCACCAAATGTGGCGTAAGAGTAAACGAAGGGTTGGTTGCAATTAACACATTGATTGCCTTTACTATTATAGAGAGGGTTTGTTGTCGAACAGCGATAACAAAGATTAAGTAAATCCTAAAAATGTAGAATCAGTTGAGTATTACATACTTTTCTCAATTTATTCCATTTGAATGAGAAATGTATTCTTAGTCTAACCTCAGAATCACTAAAAGGTTTAGCTCTTATGGTGAGATCTCCCATTTCGATGGCGTCCTGGAATCTTTGTGGGACATGCATTTGATGTAACTTTTCATAGACGTGTCGCACGAGTTTAAAAGCCCCCAAATTCCTGCCCTGTTTTGCCAACGCATATAATATTGAACTAAATGATAGAAAGTCTTATTTAATTTAAGTTAAATAAGTAATACTAGAAGACAACGGACTAACACTTTGGATACGCCTTCGGGAACTTCACTGAGTGTACAGTGAAATAGATACCGGGCCATATTGAAGAGAGCATCAGGGAAAAAAGAAGTAAATGGCTCTTCCTGCACAATAAAATTGTATAATTTATCATTGATAATTTATCAATCACTTATAATGTATTGTCATATCAGGGCATTTATATTTTTGTAAACTAATAAAGATGATAAATGTCTTACAATATATCGATGTATATTATGATATGCATAATAAATGTCTGCTCTGTTGGATAAGTCATAGTATCGGGTGAGGAGTTGTTGGAGTTGGTGTTTGTGTGAGTTGAGTGCGAGTTCTAGGCACTGATGAGCTAATATCCAGCAATAATAGCCAGCATCATTGAAGCGATTTTCATTAATGGCATTATTTTTGAGTTGTTGTAATACAAGTAAGGCTTCTGTGAGTTTTCCTGCCCTATGAAAGGCTACAAAATAAAAGGTTTGCAAAACTTAATAAAAGTGAAGCGAAATCTGCGGACCGTAACTCATATTCTGAGTCCTGTATTATAATTATTATCATTTGTCGGCATTAGATTTGAATGACTGTCTTCTAAAATGTTGCTTAAGATTGCGATTCAGTGTATGAGCTATGAAGTGGCGAATGCATACCTTGCTGAGCTTCGACAAAACGCTCATTTTCAGCCAACCATATCGCATATGGCACATACACCTCTTCTTTGAGCTCAGGGTAGTCTGTTGTAAGCCTGAATGCCTTCAATTCAGACAAATGTAAGACTAATTATTAAATAATTGTATACCTCTTGCCATTGGCACGACTTGACATAAATGATGGCCAGATTGTGAACGTCTCCCATCTTCTTATACACCTCAGCAGCCGATGAATATTGTTTACTCTTTATTAGGTAATCCGCACAAAGGGACAGAGCATTGCGGTCAGCCTTATCCAACTGATGCACAACTGTCATCATCCTATTCACTAATAGTTAACGATTATCACAACAAAACACTACTCACATATCAGTCCATCCGTTGTGTCCAATGATTTCAATAGCTTTGATCGTATCTCCAGACGACAAATACATTTCTACCGCAGCTTTCGGTTCATTCGAACTATTTATCCATTCGGACCTCTTTTTTGTTGATTGACCCTTGTTAATATTATCAGTGGTCGTAAATTCCTGTGCTTGCTCAAACATCCGAAGATCGGTATACATAGTGACAGCCTTCTCCTCATTTCGTGATTGCTTATAGAGTTTGGCCGCTTCTGCAAAATATCCTCTGAAAGCCATGACATCACCCAATAGTGACATTTCAGTGGATTTGCTTTGTGTTGTTGTCGACCGGATGTAAGTCTGGATCAGTTCCAAAAGGAGCCAATTTTTTGTTCGAATCAAAGCTTTTTTGGCGATTTCCAAATTCATATTATCCAACGCACTGTTGGCCAACACTTCCCAATCAGTTTCAGTAACTTTAAGACACGCAGTCTTATAGGCCTCCCTATCAAAAGCAAATTCAGTTAATAAGTAAAGGTTTCCTAACTTTCTCTTTATTTACAAAATCATCTTATTTTGGATATACTGATACATAGGGGCCGACTGCGACACTTCCACTGTAGTAACACAATTGAATTGCAGACAAAAAACTTTGGCCCCACAAAAGCCGACCACAAAACCCTTATATTAATATTAATTGCTTTAATGCGTGAGAATTAAACAGTTTGAATACTTGTAAGTTTTGGTGATGAGCAGGGAAATCTGCAGCCTTAATGCTAAGAGAGCCAGCTCCCGAAAAGCTCAGCATATCGTCGAAGTGAGTGTTCCACGAAACAGAGTTGGCGTTCGGTTCCTAAATTTACTTCATTTAACTGATCATTATTTTGGTTCAATTATTACCTGATATAAGAGCTGTTTAGTTCTGATGTCATATACAGAGCACAACCCTTTGTCGTCGACAACCGCTAATTTACTTCGAAGTATACTAATATCGAGACAACGGATTGCATTCGATATTTTGATTGTATTTATGGGAAACGGATTATTAATAAATATTTGAACGATTTGCCCGTTTTTAAGGCCCACTAAAAGACCCTCTTTTTCTGGGGGTCCTCCCATTGCTCTTATATAGCGAATGGGCGAATCTAAACCCCATTCCCTCTCCATAACACCGCTAAATGAAAGACATTGGAGTCTCTTCTCTTGACATAAGACAATATTTTCGGAACAGACGACAATCAGAGTACAGTCCAATTTATGACTGATCTTCTCTTTCACTTTGTAGTGCATATCAGTATTATCTGATTCTTTGGTCAGTTCATAGATTATAACTCTTTCTGGGAGTTGTATCTTTCAAATATAAAATGAGCATACTTCAAAATATAAGAGTAATTACTTACAGCTAATCTGTTCTTGTAAATGGCAAGTTTCTTTACTAAATCTCTGCATTTAATGCGAACTGAAATTAATTATTTGAGAAATGTATTCAATAATTAAATGTATTCACAATTTGATTAATTGGTTACCTTTTTCTTCGGTGATTAAGTGCTGAATAATAACATCCGTCATATTCTCTCTAAAAGCATACCTTTCCTTATAGAGAGAGTGTACGGTTGAAAAAGTGAGTTCGTAGGTCGCAATTGTCCCGTCCTGACAGCTAACCGCCTAATTTCAATATTTTAATTTAAACTTTGTTTTCAACTTTAAAGTATCATTAAATTAATTTACGATCCGATTTCCGTCGGGACTCGATTTAGACGACCAAATCCATGAGGTCTGTTCTGCAACGGGTCCAATAAAAATGCCCTCCTTTGTATAGAGCACAGACTTCTTGTTGGAACCGCTTATAAGAATGTAATCTCCGCTCCAAAAATGCGAAACACATAAAGGGTCGAATCCAATATTGCGCTCTTTGGCCACCTTTTGATTAGAAAAGTTAGTTCAATAATAATTACTTATTTTATCGTTAAAGTACATCACCATGCTTATTAAAGATTGTACACTAGTAATATGAGATTACCAATATCATTGTAGTATAAATGTATAAATTTTCAATAAATACAGAATGATATCTGTTAGTGGTTTATATGAATAGATAGGCTAAAAACTACTTTATAGCTACTTACCATGGTTAGAAGTACTTAGTAAGTATTTATCAAGTTACAGTCTATCTCATATTAGCGCGTCTCAACTTGAGTGGAATAAACTCTTTATCTGGAATATCTCTCTGATAAATATGAGATAGACAGTAGAAGTCATGGACTAAATTTTGACTGCAGGTTTTGTGCTTTTTTGGTGGATACTTTAATTTACTGACCGCTTTGCCATTGAGATCATAAAAGCTGATTGTTTGAGTCCAGTCCACAGAAACGATTACATCTGAATCTTCAACTTTAGTGGGACTAAAAGAGACGCCCCATATCGGAGCCAAAGGTCCACCAATCCTCTCAATTCTTGATTTCTCCTCTCCATTCTTATTGAATTGAAAACAATTAAAATGACACTGATACTGTCATTTTTATATTATTGACAACATTACTCGATTTCTTATTGAGATATGTCCTGAGGACAGAGCAAGTGCTAAGTGATGTCCATCATTACTCCAGGAACAGCCATTTATTTGAGAGTTTACTTTCTGTTTAGTTACAGCCTTTTGTTCGGGTGACCAGAGGCCAAAGTCAGATGCTGTGCAACTGACCAATTGATGTGATAATGGGTTGTATTCAATGCACCGAATGCTGTCGTTATGACTAAACCATTAAAACAATTAAGACTTTAAACCTCTTCTCAAAGTGACTTAAGCATCAAAATTACGAATATTTGAGAATCCCTTCCATTTTTGCCGTCCAAATGATGACCTGTTTATCAGCAGAACCGGACGCAAACCGTTTGCCATCTCTGGAATAGGCGACACACAAAACATTGTCTTTATGTCCTTTGAGGGCCTGAATAAGTGTCCCATCATTTGCATTATAAACATAAACCCTAATATCCGCCGCGACTATCAATTGCTCGCCGTCTGGGGAATAGGTTAAGTCGTACACACTGTAAGCAAGGAGAAATCTCTCATTCATGTTGAATAGTGACTGGTACATTTATCAAAAGTTTACCACAATTGATTTCCATCTCTATCTTTGATTTGGTCAATCCATAAGAGGGAACTCCTCATATTTACCGGTGTTTTAATTCAATTTATCAAATGTTTTGTTTTGTTTATATGAGGAATGGTTTCCAATAGCAATACCATTGCTTCGATTTCTCAATTTTTTATATCATACATAATATAAAACAGCCATGTGCAAACACATGATCACCAACGAAGAACTTTTTTAGTATTATAATCAAGGGTATCCATCCAACTCGAACTTCAGGTTGAAAAAATACTCCCGGGGATTGAAAACCTTGATAGACCTTGGACTTGTCATAGACGTAATGTTAAGGTTTTCAAAACCCCAGGGTTTTTATTGGTAAATATCGGAATTTAGGAGTATTCCCTCAATACCCTCACCTATACTCCTGATTATAATCGAAAATAATAATTCAACTGAATGTTGATTACAACTAAAGCATTATTTTATTGTTAATAATATTTAATACAAATCAATATTAATGGAAAAACTAATCATTTGATGTAATATTTGTGGCAATTCTACAATCAATTTGAGTGAACAATATATGACTTGAACCAATCAATTATCAATTATCTTGGTCGCTTGAGATAAGCACCGGTTGGATAATAGACTGGACGGGGGTATGGGATTCGGTAGTGTTTGGCGATTTCCATTCGTTTGTATCCCTCTTCTAGTAATTTGTGAATTTCCTGGTCATCAGTCAAGTGCTTGTTTTCAGTGATCACTCTCTTGGCTTCACTTCTGATATATTGCTGTTCCTTAAGAGTATTGCAATCATTGATTGCTTTCCAATTCTTCGACAAACGGAGGGTTTGTTTGTAAAATGAAAGCACTTCTCCTCTCAAAGACATCATATGTTTGTAATTGAATGCAGACATAACTCAAGTCATATATCCATTAAATGTGTGGCAATTGATTTGATAACTATTTCACAACTCAAACAATAAGATCAAATCGAGTCAAACCAAATCAAAATCACCCTGACACTCAATTTAAATGTTGAGGTCCTCTATTCTCACATAAATTACGCATTTATTAACTGATTTGATGGATATTCAAATAATCTCAATCTAATTGATCTGAATCTTTAGGGGGAATAATATCAAAACTAATGGCAAATATTTTGTCAAATAATTGCGTTTTTGTGCCATAATTTTAGAGATAATTGTTTAGACCAAACAGTTTTGTGGTCTTTAAACATATCTGGAAGTTATGTAAAGATAATGAACTGTAAGAGTGTTTCTATGGAAATGTGGTTAAATAATAGTAAACAAAAGGATCATGTTCAACTCATCATAATATTAGCTCAATTGTGGCAAATATCATGAATATTATGACCAAACTATTATTGATATCATTTTCATTGCTATTATTTCTATCGATTCAATCAAAAGGCAGTGAAAACAGTCTAACAGTTGTGGACCAGAAAAGCGATGAAAACGAAGTAACTCTCGAAGAAGTCGTTGATTATGACGACAGCCAACCATCGAGTGAACCCTTTATACCTTCCGAAGAATGGCAACCAATACGTAAGGGTCAGGTCATTCCCGCCGGTCTTCACGTTAGGATTAACTTAGAAACAGGTCTGAAAGAGGCCAAGATTTTGGACAAAAACAGTGAGGAAATGGACAAAAATGTCAAATTCATTGATAGGCATAAAAAAGTTGAATTTAAAACTATTAAAGAATCAAAAGTGGAATCAATTAAACAAATGTTAAAAAACATGAAATTCGATGAAATGAGTACTGATTTGAATGATTCGGAGACAAGTTTTCGGTCAATCGATGACATTAAGAAAGACTTACAAGAAATCAATTTAAAGATACGGACAGAGAGTGAAGTCTTAAGAGATTTACTCCAAAGTTATAACAAGTCATCAGTGGATCAGAAATTGAGTTTATTGTCAGATATTGAGTATTTGGTCCACTCTATAGATATCGCACAAGACTTCGTGCAATACAATGGGATCGACTCATTATTACCTGATCTCAATTCATCGGACAGTCGATTGAGAGCACAAATTGCTTTAACAGTGGGCTCTGCAATGAATGCCAATCCAAAAGTACAGATCCAAGTATTAAAAAGTGGAGTTCTTAGACAACTCTTACTGTTATTGAGTTCTGATTCCTCCCCAGATGTGAGGAAAAGGTGTTTGTTTGCCATCTCTTGTTTGGTGAGACAATTCCCGAGCGCTCAGAAGTCTTTAATCAAGGAATACGGCGCTCTCTCTATCTTCGGACAACTATTCAAAGAATCAGATTTTAATTCAATCAAATTGTGTGCAAAAGTTGTGACGCTTTTGAATGACTTATTTATCGAAAGGGAATTCACACCAAATGAGTCTGAGTTAAGTCAAATCAAACTCAAACAATACCAGGAAATTGATTTGAATGAAGCCATCATTGGAGAGGGTTTTTGTCGATTAATTCCAAATTTACTGAACTCTGAAGACAATGAAGTGATTGAAAAGACAATCGAAGCGATGAACTCGTTTTCTGATATCTGTATCAATGAATTCAAAAAGAGTTTATCGCTTTTGCGTAAAATTAGTGATAAGTTTGAAATTTTGTCAAAATCTGAAGCAAATGAGGACTTAATTGACTTTTATTTCATTAATTTATTTAAATTATCATCAAATTTAATCACAAAATTGAACTCAAACTTAAAGGAAGAGTTTTAACTGTTATATCATTTGATTATTGTTTGAAGTATTGAATAAATAAGGTTTAAATGGAAATCACAATATTTGACTGTCGTCTCATTGAATGGATATTTCAAAAGAAAGAATTTTTTTTTCTTAAAATATTTCTACAAATTATTTATAGTTTGGAGAAACTGTGATCTATGGGCGCCTCATAATAATGCTAAATAACCTGGGTCACCCATAGAAGTAAAAAAACTTTGTTTCAGTCAACCCTTGATTTGAAGCAGTGCAATTCCTTTGAGTCATAGCCCCCAACACAGAATGTGTTTCCTAAACTGTCGAGGAAAACACCGCCGAATAACATATGGTTGGCTATACTTTCACTGAATCGATGGTTCACCTAATAAATGGTTTTCATTAAATTCAATAAAATCAGTTCAAAAGTGGATAAAAAACAATGGATTACAAAAATTCTTACTTTTATTGAATCGTTTTCTTCTAATAACTCCCAAACTCTAACAAAGCTGTCCTCAGAAATCGACAAAAGCTGTTCGAAATTATATAATATATTTACAAATCACGAATAGAATTAAATATCAGACTATCCCCAGAATTGGTGAAAGGCAATTTTTCTAAAACTTAAAAAATTTCTAGGAAAGAGGCGGCTTATTAATATTTCCCCATAAATCTTATTTAAATGACTTATACACTCGAATACCGATATTGTGAACACCATTTTTGTGAATCTATTCCTAAAACCACGTTCCATAGATATAATGTTAAACTTGGTCCATTATCAAGTTTTATGAATAATTTTTCTCATCCACCATGGTTCACAAGATCGGTATTCGAGTATAATTATATGTATGGTATTTAATTATCCCATAATGGGTTTTTTGGCTCTTATTGAGATAACTCTGTATATAATATAATGTTTGTATACATATCCAGCTTTCGATGCGATGTCTAAACCAGTGATCCATTTAGAGTGGGCTGAGATCTCACAAACCATAGTTCCAATAGTCAGGTCAAATATCCTGAGGTGACCGGAACCGTAACCCCCACACAACCAATTCTTGTGAAGAGCCAAACTATTGCACGAAGATCTACAAAAAATAAGCAAGGGTCAACCAAATTAATAGTCTAACGCATAGGCCGTTAAAGTCTTTTTGTGGGCTTAAAACTTGGTGTGTAATTTGTTTCTATTTGCTAGATTATCTTATAAATTTAAGAATTCTCATTCACATTTACTATTCATTTTTCAATAATAATCATTTGAATAAGAAAAGGTTGTACATGATAAATGTTTAGCAATGGTTTAACGATTTGTTTTATTTTTAAACTTATTCTCTCGAGTTTTATTTTGGAGAAATGCTAGAACACTTAGTTCTTCTGCGTCACTCCAAGCAAAAAAACTAATTTCTTAAAAATTATATTTCCCTAGATAAGCTGGATTTTCTTCCTTGATTGAGCTTAACTGATCTTGGACATAAATAAGTGAACGTATTGTTAATATAAAACTCTTTACTCATCGAAACCATCGAAAATCATTCGTTTGTTCAATGCTTTAGTGCTGTGATTGTAATCCCAAACACATATTTTGCCGCAATCGTCAGAACTGATAAGTCTTTCCTCTCCATCTGAAACCAAGTCAGTAATGGGTCTAATGGAGGGAAAATGTTTTAAATCTATTTTATGCTGTGCTCAGCCTTACCTCACATGTTGGGTCTCCATAAGTTCTTTTTCGTCTGATATATGTTTTTGATCATTGATTTGAAAGTTAAGAATCGCTCCACGATTAGTACCGACGCATATGACTGAAGGGCTGAGTCGTGTTACTCCTCTCCCGTAAATGTTATTTTGATTTGAGTCCATCTCAGAGTCATTTTCATAACTCAATAATAACTCATTTTCTTCGCTGTAAAACTGAGTTATTAAAACATAATTAATATGAATTAATTGATTCTCATTATTATACCTTGATGCTATTGTGTAACACAACCGTTAACAAACTTATATTCTTGAAATCAAGCCATTTTAGCTATATGGATATTAAAATTTACCTTATTAGACAATATTTATGCTAATTCATTATTTTATATCAAATTTGATATTGTATCTTTATCATAAAGCTGCAAAATCATACAATTCGTGGACATTCTAATGCATTCTAATTCGTGTTCGAGTTATAGATATAGAATATTGACTGTATTATATAATCATGGCAAAAATCAATTGATGGGATATTTAAAGCATTAGATTTACTTGAATGATGTAATCCTTGTCATAATTGGCATCTTTGTTGTCTCCGGTGGCAAATTCTGTGCCATTAGTCTCACATTCAAACCGATTGTTTATAACCACATAATTGAAGCAATTCTTGTGAGCAAACGAAAGGGTTATCTTCTGTTCGGTTCCGTTTTTTAAACTCAAATTTTTAGGAAACGGAGATAAAGTGGTTGAGAGGGACAATGTCTTCTCCTTGGTATACATTTTCAAAGAAACTGCATTCAGAATTTGTTTATTATTAATGCAAAATATGGTAACCATAGTATCAAATGTGTGTTATTCACAAAACAATGTTCTAATCGCTAGAATCCTAAAGTAGTACCGAATGTAGGGCTCATTTCTTTATTATATTATTAGTTCAAATTTTAACCTTATATTTGAATACAGAGTAAATGGATTCTCTTCTAATTGTTTTAAGCAGACCTAGTCAAATATTTTGTGGTTTTAAAACTTGAGCTGTAATTTATTGCAATATGCTAGTATCTATTATAAACTTAAGAATTCTGATTCACACTTAATATTCATTTTAATACTAATGTTTGTACAGTCAAAAAATTAAGTCGATGCCTTGACTCAATAATTCCTTTATCAAGATTACTTATAAAAGTAAATAGTGCTAGAGTAATATGCTAGAATAATGATAAATATTTAGCTTATGTTACGATTTGTATCACTATTAGGCTGGTCTTAAGTGTTGTTTTTACTAAACGGAAATGTATTGTCATTGGTATTCAAATTATTTAAAAGTATTGATGCAATGAAAGATCAAAATTTAATGAGTAAATGGTAATTATAAATGATCTTTTTCATTTTAATATTTCTAATTTCTAAGTAAAACTAAGTAACCAGATATAGATCATATAAATCAGGGATGGGGAGGGTCCCTGTTAAGAATTTACGAGTCACAGAAATCCTGTTTTCCAAAATTTTTGAATAGAATCGTGGTAAAATTTTACTTAACACTATGTGCAATAGTTGCCCTTAAGTTAGCGTTATTCATAGCTTATAGTATGTAGTGTTTATTTGAATTTGACCATGTTTCCTGTCTCACAACCCTTACAGAGACAAGAGTTGTTTGCAATAATGCTATCCAATGATCATATAGTCTCTCAATTTATAGCTTTAATCTCGAAAAGAGTGGTCATAAATATAAATATAAAATGAAATGCAATGAAATGATAAATGGATTGAGCATTAAATGAGACATTAGTGCTATTAATTGATTGAATAAATTGCGTCTAACATTGAATGTGACGTCTGAAAGCTGTTATCGTATTCCCACATATGTTGATGTGGTATATGTTAATACATTCTCATTACACTCAACCCTCAATATATAGACACAAACAATATATTAACTGTGAAAATATCCTCAAATATGATGGATAATACAAAATAACACTTTGACAGAAGTATATAAATAAAAGTCTACTCCAGTTGTTTGTCTCTACTCGTGAATAAGCTAGCTCCAATATATTCTCTATGGTTTAGATTAGAATAATTCTTCTGACACTCTAACTTTAAGAGTAACTTTATTATGAGTTTAAGACTTAACATGGTCAAATTTGCTTAACTTTGAATATATAATAATAAATTGATTAATTAATAGTACTTATTAAGTGGTTTAAGTGTAGTGTCAGTCAAATCAATAGTCTATTTATTTACATAACTTCCAAATGTGTTTAATTTGAAACGTCATTATTTGAATCCTTTGATATAATTTAAATGTGTCAATTGATCTAGTTCAGAACAGTGTACTGTGATGTTTGTGGATCTATTCTTGTCGTGTGATGTCTTGCGTTAAGAATTGATTGAATATAAACTGAGAAGAATGAGAAGAAAACACTTAACTAAACGATTGGTTCTAATTATTTTGGTTTTTAGTTGTACTCTATTTTTCAGCAAAAAGTTCGACAATAGGTTTGTCGAAAAATATCAATTAAATGACAACACTTTGCTTCGAAAGTTGTTCTCTAATATCAATGATGGGGTTAAAAGTGCTGATCCGACAAATTGCACGATTCCTGCCATCGAAAACTTTCCTTCAATTCCTAAAGAAATGAGAAAATCTGTGATAATGTCTTTATTGAGCGCTTTTATTATCATTTATTTTTTCATCGGAACCGCTTTGATGTGCGACCAATACTTTGTGCCATCGCTTGAAGTCATTTGTGATAAATTAAATTTAGGTTTAAATTTACTTTTACTAAAACCTTTAACTTTGTGCTGCCTTAGGGGTGGACTCAACTATTTTAGCAGTTTATTATTTTAGGACAAAAATTGGCAGTAAAACAATGCCGTATTACACCCAGGGTATGAACTGCCAATCAGTTTTCTATTTCTTTATAAATAAGGCTTATGTTCTCCAGGTTGTCCTTATAGTCTGTTAATTCCAGGATCAATATATACAAGCTTAAATTAAACTCAATTTAATCCATAAATTTATAAAGTAACTAATAATCAGTAATTATATTTTTACGTTAAAACTGTTTTTATCTTGATCAAAATAATATAACCCTACAAATATAAGTTTATCATCCTTATATATCGTAAAACCCAATTCATATTTAAATATGCATGTTCATACTTTGGGAGTAAATGGTGACATTTTTAATAGCAGTTTCGAAGAAAATGCTATATATAGTTTCTAAAATGTATGACACTTTTAAACTGATACCCCCCCCACCCCCGGCCGTTGATAATAAAGAAAATTATTTTCTTTATTATTA
>JAQIWF010000026.1:0-39869 GCA_034694965.1 Ceratozetes gracilis
AATAAAAACTATTTCGGTTGTAATTAGAATATTTTTACAAAGTAAATTTGTTTTGTATATTTTATTTTTTATTTATTCCAGTAAAATTAAAATTAAACCAGCAATTTATTCATTAATTTATTTTACTAACCATCTGTGGTTTACCAAGGTAAGTTGTTTTTATATATAAAACTGAGTTGCTAAACTCAGTTCAGAATTTGCTTTGGTAATGTATTGATTTTTCAGATTTTATCTTCAAATGTTAACTTGATAAAATTTCAACTTCAAAATTAACACATTAAGCAACACAATTGCTAGATTACTATTAGAAACTATATTAAGCAAATTCGATATAAGACTAATACACAGCTAATACTAAGAGAATGTCGAGAATTAGGAAGTGGATTGAGTTACCTTTACGATTTATTAGAGAAAAGAATAGAGAATTTAACAGGAACACCCTGTCAAAATCTATTGAAACGCTTGAATATTATGCATTTAAATATAACCTAGTACTTATTTCTATTTGTGGCAAGAACAATAACGAAGATAAACCTACAAAAAAGCGAATACTTGTGGTGACAATAGCAATGTTATCTTGTCTGCTATGCGGCATAAGGTTTGGATTATCTGGATTAAGTGACCACTATTTGATCAAGGCGGTAATGGTTGACTATGCCTACAATTTTTCAAACCATAAGGTACTTTGTTTAATTGAAGCAATTTCTTGTACAATGGTGTTCATTATGGGAGTGATGATACAATACTTTCAAATGACCCAGAATCCAAAACTGGATAAATTCATAAGAGTTATAATTGAGTTAAGTTCAGACAAATTTAAGATCAATTATTTACAGAAACAACGTTTGAGTTTAATCATGCATTTGATGTGTAAATATGGTGTAAGATATTTGAATTTGTTAGCCCATCTGTTGTGTTGGCCATCTTATTTATATTGGTTAGTAGCTGGCTACTTTGACCCAGAATCTGGATTTTCATTCATTTTTATAATTGTATGGTGTGTCCCTGTTTATTTTATGCTCAATGTTTTTTATGCCATTGCAAGTGTTGGCACGATTTTATGCGCATTCGGTTCTCTTTCTATGAAATTTAGGTTTACTTATATCGAGAAGAGGATCCGATTGTGTATACATTGCAAAAACAAGGTTTTTATACCGATTATTAGCTTAAAAAGTTATTTCCAAGAACATATTAGTGCATTTAAGGTGTGCCAAGAAATAAATGCACTTACAAAAATATTTATCTTTATATTATATTATTTTCTATCACCTTTAATGATGCTGGTCATTTATTATACAATTTCAACTAAGCATGATAATCCTATTGTTCTTTTTGGATGTGTAGTTATTAGTGTAGTTATCTATGGCATTATATTTGTGCTTACTCTATTATGTTCCCAAATATCAAGAGCAGCCCAAAAACCTAGAGCTGTTCTATACTCATATTTGTGTAGACAACGACTACCACTACGACACAGATTATTAGTCTTGCAATTTATTGAACACCTGTCCGAATACGACATTGGGTTTTATTGTTGGGATTTGTTTCCTATGAATAACTATGAGTTCTATCTCTATGTCACTAATTGTTTCTCAAATTACATACTCTGTAACACTCTTTTTGCTAACTTTAAATAAATAAATATTATAACATTTACTTTTTGGCCCACCCGGTATATTTCTAACTCTCACATTAAAGAATCTATCAAATGTAACCCATAAAAAATGACAACTAAAAGAAATTTGAAACTTTAATAAGATTTTACATTTAGTAAGCTAACCCACATTTGTGTTATTATCTACACAAAAAATATAATCAGGTTAATTATAAACATTGTTTTTAACAAAATAAATATTAAATGTTATTATACTCAATATGAAATCTTATTTATTTAAAAAATCTAGTCCTTTACATATGACTGACCTTGTTTCATGTATATTGAAATTTAAAATAATATTTTAGGTATATTATATTTGTTTTATAACGCAGCTTTGGTAGTTGAAGTGAATTGTTATTAAAAATGAACTAGATTAACTAGTGCTTTTCAACTTTTATGAATCTCTAACTCGAGACCCAGCACACAATTTATTAATTATTAATTGTGCGAACGTTTTCGCAATTTGACTAAATTGCGTCATCAGGCACATCCTTGTCTCACCGAGACCAGGACAAGTCTTGTTCCATGTAGTGATTGGAATGAGTTTCGACTCAAGACTAACCGTAATATCAGTTTACATACAAAGTGCAGGAATTTGTTTATAAGTTTTGATCACTTTTTAAACGTAATGATAGAGAGGTCTGCGGCAGAAAAAGTGATCAAAACTTATAAACAAATTCCTGCACTTTGTATGTAATCTGATATAACGGTTGGTATTGAGTTTTCATTCCGATCACTACATCGGACCAAAGTTATCCTGGTCTCAGTCGAGACAAGGTTTTGCCTGATGCAAATTTAGTCAAATTGTGAAACTGTTACACAATTAATAAATTGTTGATTGTGTTCTGGGTCAGTTAGAGACTCTTACTTTTTGAATATGTGCAAGTTCATCTAGTTTCTTATTTTACAATAAGGAGTTATGTAAATATTTTTCAACCAATAAATAGCCCAACAATTATATAGAGAGAAAAAACATGAAAGTACAATGAAAAACAAGGCCATTTTTAATTTGATATTTTGTCCAGCCCTAATTTTAAGTAAGGTAGGATAATTCTGTCATTTTATTTTCGAACTGAATATTCAAATTAAATTTATTGTATAATCAATTGAAACTTTAATTATAAGTTAACCAAGATTGCACTCTATATTCCCTAAGCATATAAACCTAGTATTCTCTCAATTCTTTAAAGTTGATTCGCCGAAAATCATTTGTCTTATATCATGGAAGTGGCAAATAAATGATTGCACAGGTTATGAGTAGTCCTTCCACAAGTCTAGGCATATCTACAAAATGAGTCTGACAAGAATATTGCACTTGTTAAATCTTAATAAATATGTTGACAATTATATCAAAGTAATTATTGTTAGGTTCGAGTTCGGGGATTGGTAGGGCCACTGCACTTGTATTGAACCAATTGGGAGCAAAGCTATCACTCACTGGACGTAACTTAAATGCATTGCAAGAAGTGAAGAATAAATGTTTGGATCAGTCAAATGTCATACTAACCAATTGTGATCTGACCCAAGAGTCAGATGTGGAAAAACTTGTCTATAAAACTGTACAACATTTTGGGCGTTTGGATATTCTAGTGAACAGTTCGGGAGTCATAGAATACGGTTCAATAGAGAAGACATCACTCGAACAGTTCGACAGAGTTATGAATATTAACTTGAGATCAGTTTATCACTTAATGATGTTATCGACAAATCATTTAATTCAAACCAAAGGCAATATTGTCAATGTTTCCAGTGTTAATGGTTTGAGGTCTTTTCCTAATGTCCTGTCCTATTGCATATCGAAATCAGCTATCGATCAATTGACTCGTTGTGCGGCCATTGAATTGGCGCCTAAACACGTTCGGGTCAATGCTGTCAATCCTGGGGTTATAACTACAGGTTTACAGAAGAGGGGCGGCCTCTCAGAAGAAGAGTTTCAGAAATTCTTAGAGCACAGCAAAACAACTCATGCATTAGGAAGGCCTGGAGAGGCTGAAGAGGTGGCCAATACTATAGCATTCCTTGCCTCCGATGACGCTTCGTTTATCACTGGAGTCACTCTTCCAGTGGATGGTGGGCGTCATGCCCTCTGTCCCCGTTAATCATTCTTTGTTTGGGAGGTTTTCCTCTAATCAAATAAATGCATTGAGTTTTCATATATTTTATTTTGCTTTTTATTTCTGAGAATTGAGTTTTGAAAACAAAATATGGTTTAAATGAATACAAAAATAATATAATTTAGTCAAACATAAGAACGAATATAAAATTAATGAAATTTTAGAAATGAAATCATCGGATGAATAGTGACATCAAAACTGATAAGAATCCAAATACCAGTCCAGAGATTGCACTGAATTCTAGTCTAATGCCATAACCTCCAGGTGTCGTTTTGGGAGGCTTAGTTTCTTCCCCTCCTTGACGTAGTGGTGGATTTTGGTGGCCATTTGACTTTGGTTTCTCAGCATTTTGTTTATCCAAATTCGTACCTGGATTTGGAGCTGGTTTGTCGTTCGGGTCACTCTGAGGCGACTTTGGATCCGGTTTGTCGTTCGGGTCATTCTTAGGCAGATTTGGATCCGGTTTGTCGTTCGGCTGATTTGGAGGTGGATTACCATTAGAAGGCGATTTGGATCCCTGTTTAGACTCCAATTGGCTACACTTGTCAGTGGTGTATTCGATACCGGCACAGTCCGATTCAATCTTTGTAGCGGTATCCTTCCAGACCATATCGAGGAAAATCTTGGCCCCTCCAGATTGGCACTGTGAGACTTGTTTTAGCCCCTCACCATCTCTCGTTTTCTTCAATACTTCATTAGCGACACAACATCCGCGATCTTTGGCACAGTTGCCTACTGGACAGTTCATGCGCTTCCGTTCCTCCACTTCGTTAGCCCCTTTGACTTTCCATGCACCATTAAAGCACTCTTTCTGACTGTCTGTCAATGTTGTCAATTGAGGCTTATATTTTGGAGGTAACTCTTTCACCAATTCTGGATTCAATGTCACTGAATCTGATCCATAGCTGAAGACAATGACCAATAGAAAAGTGATAAACGGTTTGTAAGACATATTTAGTGAGGAATGTATGGAATATTGTATTTGTGTTTGAATTGTTGGTCTCGTGAGTCGTGACAACAAATCGAGTCTTTTGTTCAATACTTGACTCGCCTTACAATCAATCAAAATATGTTCATTAATTCTCATCATTTGACATACAGTATAATTCCCCAGTTGTTATGGTAGAACCAAAATTATCTAACAACAGGGAAATCTGACAATTAGAAGACAATTTTAGCATTATGTCTAAACTTGTGTTATTATTAATTATTAATAACTTATTAACTTTTATCAAAAATTATTTAATTAAGAGATGAGCACTGAAATGAACAAGTAGCGAATTATAATGTATTTATAATTGAAAATGTTAACCAACTTCAATGGGTATGAGTTGGATGATATTGTCTTTAAAAATGACCTGATAATCAGAACAGATAATGTTTAAAGACAAATGATGCAAGATTATTTGATTTCAAATAAAGCGCTCATTCAATGTTGTGGTAAACTAGACATCTATTACACGTGTTTTTGTTTATGTTTTGAAAGCTTTAAATTTGACTCAATATTTGTTATGATCTAAATGTAGTGATAATGAGTGATATAATGAGTGACATACAGAAGGATAGTCTCAAATTGGCGACACTTTCGGCCACATATAATATAATTTTGCAGGTATTCCGCAATACGTCTACACTTTGACTCAAACCAATCGCTTTTCAGATTAGTTTACGAGTCGTGACATTCATTTCCAATGCATTAATCCTGAGGTTCATCACTCGGGATGTGTTGGGTGTCATCAATGTTAGGTATCAATTAGTTCTCTAATCTCTGGTATATTCAAATTTTCCGATGGCTTTCCTCTCATTTGATTAGACTTTTGTTGTTATACACAACTATTCAGTTTTTAAGCCGAGAACCGTTCCGTCGGGTCAGTATCGGTGCCGCAAAGACACATGAGTGGCAACAAGTGGTTAATCTCATTAGTCTTTCGTAAGTCGTGATAATTGTAGCTATAATTGTAAACTCAAAACAATGTCCGACAGAATACCGTTATCTCTGATCTTTGGTACAATTTTATCGCTTATTTGGTATTATCTGCTCGAAAGACCTGATGAACAACTGGTCGCTGACTATGGCTTTGGTGTCATCTTTATATTTGCATCAGTTTTGATTGAACTGATGGCTGAGCCGCTGTACGTCTGGGCCCAGATCCAGGGGTTCATCAAATTCAAAGTGATAGCCGACGGACTCTTTCTGATGTCGCGGACCCTTATTATGGTTACCATTGTTTACATATATCCAGAAAATGCTATTCGTGTCTTCAGTTTAGCTCAAATCACATCATCTCTTCTCTACCTCTCCTTATATTACGTTTACTTCATTTTTATCAAAAATTTTAATTTAAAAAATTTTTTGCCGAAATTTATTGAAACTAAGGTATCTATAATCGAGTTATTTATATTTGATTGACTTTACTTATATATTCGGTCACTTATGGTAGCCCTTTATCGATGACTCGCTTGTGGTAATAACTCTAAGTTTTCTGAAGAACTCAACTCTTAAACAATTTCTGACTGAAGGCGAGAGATTTGTTATGACTTTCTTCAATGTCATCACATTTGCAGAACAAGGAGTTTATGATGTGATTAATAATATCGGATCACTTCCCGCACGACTTGTCTTTCAACAGATAGAAGAGTCGGGTTTTCTGCTCTTCACTCAGAAAATTGATAGACAGAAGTCAGCGCCGGAACAAAATGCGAGTCATTTAAGAGAATCCAGTCTTTATTTGAAGCATTTCATTAAACTTATGGCACTCTTGGGTCTAATTATCCTAATATTTGGTTATAATTACTCGGAATTAGCGCTTCTTATATACGGTGGACACAAATTAAGTGAGAATTTAGGGACAACTCTACTGCAGTGGCACTGCATTTATGTCCTCTTTATTGCCATCAATGGTATCACCGAATGCTTCACATTTGCGGCGATGAATAACAAACAAATCGATGACTTTAATAAGAAAATGATAAACATTTCTGTGATATTTCTGTTCACTTCCTCGGTATTTACTCATTGGTTTGGGTGTCAGGGATTTATTATGGCCAACTGTCTCAATATGTCTGCAAGGATTGCAATCAGGTACTTATTATTATTATTACATATTTGTGCATGTTTCAAATGAATGATTCATCAATTTTAAAATCATAATTAGTGTTAATAAGAACTCAGTCGTAAAATATAATCAATGAATAATAAGTTTTGGTGTTAACTCTTTCATTCAGTAAAATAATAATTTATATTTATCTAAATTTTCAATTTTAAGCCTCAATTTCATCGATTCCTATTACGGAAGCACTAAAACAGACATTCCTCTGAAGGGCGCGATTCCTCGCTTTGCAGTTAATCTATCATTTTTGATGAGTTTTGTTATACTTTTTTCACTAAAGGTTTGTCTAAAAAATTGTTTTATTTTTCTCTTAACTTAACCTTAAAATTAGTTTGGATTCAATTAATTTGTGTCTTAACTCTTCTCTTCCTTTTTAAGCCATACTTCTGTTGCGACTCATCATTAATTCAGACATTAATTTATGTCATTTTAGGTTTAATTTGTCTTTCAGTCAATTTGAGTGTTATTTATCTAAAAGAGAGGGAATTAATTGTTTTTATCATTAATTTATTCAAATCCGGTGATAAGTCGAAGACTTCTTGAAATTTCCTTTTCTTCACATAAATGCCATAATTTTTATCATTTGATTGAGTTTCTAAGAAATTATTTTTTTAATTGATTTAAGTTTTTATGATTTGATAAAAAGCAGTTTAATTATTTGCTTTAATGAGTATAAGTTTGGGCTTCTGTTATGCTTTTCCGTTATCCAAATGAATATCTAAAGTTTGACATTATATTCAATGAGTTGATAGACAACTGAAGAGCAACGCTTCTTCGAGTGGGTCTCATCCAGTTTACAAATTTTCTCCACATTCTGATCCCTTCAAATCACTTTTAATTCAATTTCTTTTGATAGGCTTTTATTGAGTTTTGTTTCAAATAATATCTTAAATTTATTTTTCAATTGTTTTATAAATTTCATTGATTTAAAATTGTTATAATTTAAGAATTGTGTGAATTTGAGCCCTGGTTTAAGACTTGGGTACTTATATGATGTGCAAAGAACATATAGCGAGGAATGGATACCAGACTAACCCGAATACTTTTCCTAATATTTTGAGTACCAATTAGTGGTTTTTCAATAAATTCATAATTATAAGAGAGATTATGATTAGCGAATATGATCATGTTCATCCTTAGATTCACTACCATAAAATTATTAGAATGGCACAACTGAATAAGTAAATTAAGTCGATCCATATGTAAATCAGTGGTATTTTTTGAATTGGGAAATGACAAACTTCTTCAATATTAGTTTTAACTAGCTCTAACTTATATCCTCAACAAATCCGAGTATTTGGTAGCAAGTTGATATAAAGTTAACCACGTGATAATTTATATGCATTTTCTTAAATTTAGTTGGTAAAGCAATTTTAACACAGGATAGGAAAACCCTTCCGGAATACTGAGTGACTTCTTGTAGTTTTGTTTTAATTTGTAATAAAAGTTTATTTCTGAGATATTGTGAGAAATCTAAACTGAAAGGGCATTTGGGTTTCATTTGTGTGAAAATGCCATAAGTTTTATGAGAAACAATTTTGCAATTCTATGCATATATTAAGGCATCCTTTTATTGGTTTCTAACTCTGAACCGGAGTTTGAGTTATGTTTAAATGAGTTATTATCTGCACATAAATCACAGGAAATTTCGGTCCTCTTGTGAAGCCTATAAGTGTCTGAAAATGATTTAAACGATAGAATCACTTTTGAAATCAGGTTTTATTAATGAAATGAGAGGATCCTGAATAGGTCTTACTCTAGATTGAGCACTGGTGCCAAACCTAGTTGTGTGCCATTAAATCCGAGTTAGAAATTGAATCCAACAAATTCTTTGAGTGTTTTTGAGGGTGAGCTCAAAAAAGTTGCTTTAGTTTTCTTCCAGTTTTCTTCATTAGTGAATCCTTATCTAAGAGTCGACTCCGTTTAGAGTAAAAAGTCTAAGCCGTAGTGTAACTGATCCATACGTGGTTTGGAAGCCCCTCTCACTTATAATACCTGTTTCCTCCTTCATTCTGTTTGGTTGAAGACTTGCAGAAGCGCAGGTAGGCTGAGGGCTCAGGTGTTGCTCTCAAGTAACAAGTCTTATGTATGCTATGCAGTTGTTTTTCGTGAGGGCAGGGATGCCAACCATCACTACAAAGAGATTATTGTGAAGACTCAATGGTTTCATCAGTTTAGTCAACGTAAACGCTTTTCCATCCCATAAGTCATGGCTTTCTTATGTCCGGTCAGAATACGAAGAGGGAAAAAGAAAAAAGGTATGTCCACTGCCTCTCCTCTCTTACTCTAACTTTAGGCCAAAGCTCTCTGAAACTGCTCTTTGTTTTCAATTGTTTTGAAGTGGTTTTCTTTTCGACAATTTTTAATATAATTCTTAATCATATTTATTGTCATTTGAATCGATTTCAGAAAATGATAAGATATCGAGTGCTCCGAGTATTGGACGCATTACAGGCAGTGCTTCCATCGAAACTTTGGTGAGAGTAGGCATCGAGAAAGAGCACGGCCTCTCTCCCGACTCTAAAATGGTTGTGTTGCATGACTTCCAGCCCTGTGTTGACGACGAGCTGGAAGTGAAGAGGGGACAGATTGTCAATGTTTTATATCAGGAGAACGACTGGGTTTATGTCATCAGTTCTGACAATCATAACGAAGGATTTATACCCCACTCGTACTGCGCGCCCATTGATAGCCATTTGGCTGCCCTCACACTAAATGTCAAACATAAGAAACTTCCCCGAAATCAAGACTACGAGTTTTCTTCGGCCGTCGACCAGTTGTCCAGTTCTAAAGGCAACTCCAATCAGTCAGAATTGGATTGCTTTCAATCGACTAATGGCGCGGATGTGCACCCGTTCTTCAAAGACCCGGCCGGACGCTATTTAGTGCTCTACACCTTCATTGCTAGGGATGAAAACGATGTCTCTGTGGAGAGGGGAGAGTTTGTCACAGTTCTAAACAAAGACGATCCCGATTGGTACTGGATCGTCCGTTCTGACGGTCAGGAGGGTTTCATTCCCTCTGGTTTTGTTTGTCCCGCAGATATGATTCAAGGTTTGCATTCATTTATATATTTGAGTTTAAATGAGTTTTTGATTGACTTAAAGGTCACACAAATATAGAGACCAACTCTTCGACGACAACGAATACAAATATAGCCAATAATACCACTCAAGTGAACGGCTCGACAGCACCGGCAGAAGACTTACGATTTCATGGAACTGAATTGGTTATGCTCTACGACTACAAAGCACAGGCTTCCGATGACCTGTCCGTTCGCAGAGGGGATTGGATTTATGCGGACCTCAATGCACAGAATGTGGACGGGTGGCTCTGGGCCTTCGCCCCTAAACTCAGAAAATATGGTTTTATACCAAAAGCTTACGCCCGACCACCGGCTATGACTTCTCTTTGAGACACTCATTCCTGATTAGCCATAAATCCTTTGTATATTTGATGTAAAAGTTTATCCAATTATGAGATAGACTTTCAAATGTTTAATAACTAAAATTCTTTTGGATTTGATTTCACTTAAATCTAAAAAATAGAGCGATTTCGGTGATTCTCTTTTGAGAATTTCCCGAAATCGCTTCACGCCTGAATGTGGCCAAAAATTGCAAACAGATAGCCTATATATTTAAAAATTTCCCTCCCACCTTTTCCAGGCCCTATCCTCTCCCTTCTCATTATCACCCCATCACTCGCCCTATTGCCTCTTTGATTTTGTTGCCATTTGTGTGCTCGGAGTCCAACCATTGTATACTTATTTGATTATTTTCTGACCCAAACTTACATTTTAAAGATCACAAAAATGCTGATATGTGCTGGGATTCGAACCGGCAACCTCGTCAGTCCTAGGCTATCGCTCTAACCACTGAGCTGTGATCCCTTTGTTAAAAATACTTGCTTGAAAATCCTATTCTCTTCTAATGTAAGAGTACTGATAAAAGGAACCAGTTTAACACTCACCTCGAATAATAATACTAAGTCCGGGAGACTGCGCTTAAGGCTCCAATTTGTGACAAATGTATTGCAATTTGTTTTTTAATATTTGAAATACTTTTTACATAATTTGAATAAAAATATATGAAATAATTAAAACAAATATAAGTTTTGATATATTAACTAATCATTAAAAAAATATATAAATAATTAAAGCAATAATTTATCGATTATTTGGTAAATTCGATGATGTGATCGGTTGTCACCAAAATAATACATATCACAGACCAGATCAGAACCATTAGAATCCATATTTTGTGACTAAAAGGAGATATGAGTCGAGAGGTGTTGTTAGAGATGAGAGTCGGACAGAGAGCGGAGATCTTCTTACGGCTGTAATATACGAGTAAAGCCGGAAACACGTACTGAATACAAGCGCCGGCATAAGAGCCGACAACTCCGACCAGTATCTCGAGATCTTCGGTGGCAAATGATATTATAAATGGGGGAACGATTGCCACCAATGGGTAGAGAAGTCTTCGAGTAAAGAATGAAGAGTTTTGTATTGATTCTGTTGTTGTGAATAAAGTCTTCAGATTATTCTGAAGTGTTATTGCGATTATCGGGAAGTTTGTCGAAAGAGTAAACACTGGGAATAGTGGCAAAAAGTAGTCCAACACTGGGACCGGTCTCACGGGGTTAACCTCACCGATATTGCATCTGAAAGGAATTAGGGACAGAATATAAGTTCAATGAATAAGACTTATACTAAAGATTGAGTTCTTATAGAGACATACTTTTCTGCCTGAAAGTTGAGAGTATAGATGTCCTGCAAGTATTTGAAGGCAAAAATACCCGTAAAAGAGAGAAATGAGTAAAACATTAAAATTAAAATATAGTCCGTCAGTATGTATGAGAAGAGTCTTCTTTTGTTTTTAATGGGTGTCACCAAAGCTGGTAACGAGTGGTGACACATAAAAGAGTAAACACAGACACCAAATAGATTAGGAACTCCTCTAACGGACAGTGCTGTCGGTTTGCCCTCTCCTTTGCCAGAGATTAATGCGATGGTAGCTATGATTGTCATCGATATGAAGGCTATAAAAGGAATGACATTAGAATCACAAGATATTAGATCTTAAGACATACCAATCCATCGGAAAAGTGTTGTCAATATTTGCAAATATTTAGTCTTTTGAAGATTGAAGAAAGCGAAGGGACCGACAGCTAAAAGAGTGAGCGCCAAATAGATTCGGTACGCATTAGTCCTGTTGACACTATTGATATTAGGCCAGCACAGGTCATTTGGTTCTAGCCTTTGAGTACAGTTTTGGTGTTCGAAAGTGCTATATTGTACAAGGTAGTTTCAAAGGAATTAGGGAATCGTTATCTTTGAATGTTTGGACACAAACCAAGTGACGTCTCGAAGCGATTTACTGATCGCCGCCGAATAGATGGACAGATCACCGAACAAATAGACAGCTATTGTGACGTAGAATAGTTTGACACCGATTTTGTTGAAGAATAGGTCAGCCATAGCTCCCAATTCAACTTTCTGTGTGATCTCAAAATAGGAACTGTCATCCAATTCCTGGTCATCTGAGACGTGGCTATTGTAGTCTAAAAGTGGAAGTTTTTCAGTACAACTGTTGTTTAAACTATTGGACGGGGATTGGCCTTCACTCTGAGGATCAGTAGGCGCTCGCCGTTCTCGTACTAATCAGGGGTTCAATGCAATCATTAATCAGTTAAACATATAATTCATTGAATTATATTTCGTTCATTGCATGCATTGAATTGAGGTTTTGGTCCATAGAATCGAAGGAAATACCTTTTCGGTCGTATTTCTTCTGTTTTATCACAGCGTTGGCCAAAGACATCGATTCGATGATAAATGTTGTGGTGATATAACTCACGAAACATAGAATTACGACCACAACAAGACTGGCCACCCAACCAGCATTGGCAAACGCCGCTGGCATTGTCAATGCACCTGTTCCCACCATCAAATTGAACAGGTACACCAGACCAGTCTAAGTTTCAATACATGGTAATAAGAAACATGGTTATTTAATTTAATGATATTATTGTATGGATTTATTGTTACATGAATGGGATTAAAGAGCAAGTTTATAAATGAATGATCAATGTCAAATGGGTGTTCCTTTGTTTCACTCAATTATATGCATCTATTTGTCTAATTATGTGACATTCAATTGGTTTGAAGTAAGTTTGGTCTCATTTCTCTGCCATATTTTAGATCAATATTTCATTTTTTATTGCAATTAAAATGATTTGAAATGAGATTAAAGACAATACTTACTAATGGTCTGTAAGTCTCTTCGGTGTCATATAATGGCATATTTTAATCCTGCTCCAATTAAAAGAATGTACAATTATTATTCCATATTTATGCAAGATGTCACAGAGTTTGCATTGTTTGGTGATTATTGTCTAGTTCATTAATTATTTGACACAAATAATCAAAAATAATATTAAAAATGAGCTGACAATTGAGTATTTGTTATGTTTTGGGAATAACTCAGTTCTACTCACTATTGAAAGCCTTGAGAGAAGTCAATGTCTGCTCTAACACTCGATGGCTGTAATGGTTGTGCAAATTATGAGGAATTCCCAAATGTTTTACAAAATACAGGAACTCTCACTAACTTTGAGTTTGAATGACTAAAATCTAATGAACGATAAAATAGTTTTCCTCGATTTAAGTTACATGACTGACGTAAAACTATGGGACAATAAGAGTGGTTCTTATCTGATAACTATATTTGTAAAGGTATAAAAAGTAGCTTGGTAAAAACATATATCATCCAGTTTTTGGTGTACTTGAGGCGCCTAATGAGCGGATATTGGATCAAATCAAGTCTAAAGTTTTCGTTAATGACATACTTATTCTGATTAATATTAGAAAGTATTTAAAGTCTGAACTATTTTTCGTAAAAAATCGAAATCAGTGTAGTTGTAGAGAAAGATAAATATGATAAGGAGCAGGGTAGTTCAACCATTTATTATTCAATCAAACAATAAAAATAAAGTTACGGAGAAGTCAGTAAAATATTGGTTTCCTTCTCATTGACATCAATTCATAAGTGGATTTCTAAATACTTAAGACAAGTATAGATTGTTATATATTCGGCATTAGAGATATAATTGCTGGTATATTATTATAATAATCCCTGCTATGGTGCTTAACCTCGAATATCGGATTACATGGTATAAGAAGGAATAATCTCGACTCATATGTGTTTATCCCACCAATTTTATACTACTGTTTTAAAGCTTACAAGAATATGACTCTTATGAGAAGCAAACATCTGTTACAACGACATTAATTGCAAGATAACAGAGTTACCAAGTTCCTCTTGATTTAATAAATTAAGCTTAATTGAGAATTGAAAAAATATAGAGTAAAATAGATTTAGTGTATTTACAGCTCTAAACAATGAATCCATGTTATTCTATGTTTCATGAATTCTTTGACCTTATTTAATTATTTATTTATCACTCATTACATGCACTTTTTTCTCATCAAAGAACTCAAGTCTTGGGACCAGAAGTCAAGTCAACAAAATTCAATCACAATTTAAGGAATTTATAAAACAATTGAGTTATCCATTTAATTAAAGTAAATTAAATAAATCTCATTAAAGACTGTATTGAAGGATAAGATTCTTTAGATTTTACACAAACGAACAAAACTCGTAAAAGAAGCTAAAAGTTAGAAATTTCAGACAATAGCCGATTAGGATTTATGAAATAATTCCCTTGCTAATAAAAGATACAATTTTTACGCATTAATAATAAAGAAATGCTCGATGCTAATAAAAGTACCTGTTCATAATAAATAAAATAGTTTCTTTTACAAACAAAGGCTGGGGTGGTGGGGGTGTCCATAAAATGTTTCACTCTTTTCTAAAAATTTGCTAAAACTTATAAAAATATGGAACTAACAATATGATGTGAGCGAGCAAATATCCTTCAATTAGATTCGTGGAATTCTAAGCTACAAATTCGTTGATTGCAATTACAAATTCGAAAGAGTTGTCTGTAATTTGATCTTCAATTGAACTGTCATTGGAATGGATTCGTCGAAGAATAGCAAAGATTGTGAGCAGAATATGAAACAAATCTCACAAACGATCGATTGTCTCGAAGTTAGTTTAAAAGACTTCAGAGAAGAATTGTGCGAACAATTGGTTTTGATTACAGACAAACGAATGAAAGAATTCAATGAAATTCTGTTCAACAAATTCAAAGAATTTAAACCCAAAAGTGAAGAGAAATATATGCAAACACTTGTGAAGAATAGAGACAACTAATGCTAAAAACAAAATTTTATGCTAACTATTGTCTGGAATTTAATTTATGTTTTTATGTTTTCTAAAGTAATAAAATTCTGTAATTTTTCGCCAAATTTTAGTTTTCTACTGAAACACGAATTTAATTAAAAGTAATTTTTTGTTAGACTTATTGTATTTCTAACGAATTGATTAATTAGTGCAAAGAGTGTTGAATAAAAAGCTGATTAATTTTCAAAAGCTTTTAATTTGTTTATCAAGAAATATGACCGAAGGCTAAGTAATTGTATCCATGGATTAGTGACATAAGCCTTGAAATTATAATCAAATTTATCCTCATTTGAATATAATTGAACACAAGATTTCAATTTGATTTTGAGATAAATAGCGAATTATATGAGAAAAGTGTTTACTTGAATCACAAAACACTTATAATTCATAAATAATTCATTTGAAAACGAATCTAAAGTCAAACTCATTATTAGCGGAAATTAGTTGAATAATAGCAAAGAACTTTTGGGCATAAAGTGATTAAATTGATGAAACACTCATTCATTTTTGATTTTATCAATTTTTAAAATATAGTATATTTTACGATTCATATGAAATAATTGGCTATAATTTGTACTCAATTAAGGAAATTAAATTCTACAACAAATCAATGCATTTTGATTTGCATTTCACACAAAGAGTGGGATTATATTTAATGGTTTGAGTTCTTGCTTAGACACGATTTGCCGAAAATCGATACACTTTTAACCCTCTGACCAATGATCGGCTCCAATGACTCCTCTGTTTGCATATTGAGTGAAAGGCGATGTAAAACAGAGACAAAACATTGCAAACAATCTATAAATCATTGAATTTGTGTCCATTGATTGATTAGTTTTGCCAAATCCCCAACTCGTGAGACTTCGTTCTGTGGCTCTCAAGTCAAAGGAATGGCTCAAAAGCGACACTTTGTTTGAAAGTCTCAAACAAAAACACATATTAAATGAAGAATCGATTGCAAAATAAACAGTAGATTGAAAAGAGCTCCGGTTTATAAATAACTGCCTCACCATAAGTCGCTCTCATATTAATAATTGCGACTCTTTTCTCATATTTACAGTAAAAGTAATATAAGATAACCGAATGTTAGGCATATGTGAAATAGGAATTAGAGGAATGGGTGACAAAAATTATTATTGACTATTCGTGAAGTGAGGAATGAGAGGAGAAGTTCACCAAAAATAGAAAATAGTTGAGCGAAGCGTTAAAATCAGTTTGAATTTAATGGATGGAGACTTGAAAACAAAAATAAATACTTAAGAGAATAGACTTATGTCTCATATTTTGTGATTTCTTCGACCATTCATTCTATAAGTTTTGGGATTATTTTTAAAGAATAAAGGATTCAATTGTATAAGAGTTGAGTAATCTTTGTCTCAAGAGAATTGTCAGCATTTAAGAGGTATATCCGCCACTATATGGCGCAACGACTGAACTGGTGGTGCGATCAGTCCTTCCCGTGAATGCTCTTATATTATGAAAAGTTGTACCTAACGTTAGAGGCAAACCCGTATCTTTGCACAGCACACAAAACTCTTATGCCTATCCCTTAGCAGCGCTGAGTCCACAACACACCGGAGCGACATTCATAGCAGACACACAACTAAGAAGTGCATAGAAGCTGTTCAGCACAGCTTGGAATCAGTTGTGGCGTTCCTTTCGGTTGGCACAGCTCTGAATGCTGTTCAGTGCAAAAATTGTTTTCAGTGAACTATATATTCAGTGCCTTTTGTATAGAAATGAGTTATATATGAATCGTAAAAACTAACCAATACTTAAGGGCGCGTATATCACACGCTTACAGACTTTGAGTTACCACTCGATACCAACCGACTGTTCCTCCGACCGACCGTTTCATAAGTTTTCTGAACTTTTTTTTATTGGCATCTCATGTGAGCCGAGTTGCAGATGGTTTAGTATACCAGTGCTATACCAGTGCTCTATTAGTACTCCCTTCGCATCATTTACTTCACGAGTAGTCATACGTTTGAAAAAGTTTTGAATCGCTTTTGTATTTTATGTGTTGTTTTGTTGCGATAGCGTTAAGTAAACTCTTTTGCGACTCAACCCAACAGTTTTTGAATTTTATAAAAAATTTATATTCGGTCCTCAAATGGACTCAAAAGTGAACACTTCGATCAGTTTGATAGATATGTGTAACAAAATGTGGATTTGCTTTATGTCTGAATAAATAAATTGCAAACTTTTTAGTGACGTTTTCTCAATGAAAAAGTTGTAATAAACTACTGAAACATTAAAAGTGTTTTATTTTGTTTGAAATCACATCAAAGGCTTATAAGCAGGGAATCAGACAATGCCATCCGTTAAATGGTGTGTCGAACCTGTATTCCTATCTAAGAAGGCGATACCGCCGGACAAAACCCGTATAAATGAATTGGAGTGCAATGTGAACAACACTTTGGTCGGAGTACTCCGACAATTGGCTTCCTTAGTCCAGATCTCCGAAAGAATATTCGGTGATCTTAACGAAGATTGCCGTCAATTATGCGAAAGAACTATAAGTTTGAAGTTTAAAGTCGATCGATGCCAACAAATTGTCAATCAATTGAACGCTAAATCAGTTAAAGTCCGTAAGTATCACAACAAATCACTTTTGTTACAAGAGTTGGTGCATTGATTATCTAGACAATCTAGGCAATCTAGTCAATCTAGACAATATTTTCACCTTAAATCTTAAATATACGACTTATTTATTAGTGTTAAGGTAATATCACTTTTTCCTTGAAGTGTTTCACTGCTTTTAACAAGACAATGCTAGTTTATATGCCAATGTTTGAAAGTGCTAATTAGACAGGTATGCTTGAAGGATACCTCATTGAGCATTGCAACAACAAAGTGACCTGTGCTTTTAATCCTATACTCTTATATATTATTTATTTGGGAATCAGTGAAGAGATCAATCAGTAATGTATTACTTATTTAATCGTTTCTGATGTTCATCGATAAGATTGCTGTCAAAGATTGATAGGAAATAAACATTACATCAAATAATGATAACTTTTATAATCAATTCTCAATCAATTTTTAGAAATCCGTATATATCTTAAACATAATAGTAATGGAGTTTTGACTTCAACTAAATTTCAATTCAATGATGTCTTTCATATCATTCATAAATTGTAAGTCAGTCTGAGATAAGAATCAAAGAAAAACAGTTTTATTTCAAATTATAAAATGATTGCTCGAAGAAAAAAAATTTGATTAAAACTATATATTTCCTCTCATTTGGCATTTATTCGCAATTTATCTACACTTTAATAAAGGAAGTAATTTCTTTGAAAAACTCATCTGAGACTTTTTAGACCCCATTCATTATACACAACACTGGATTTAAAGGCTATACTCTAATAAATAGTGTAATGAACTCTCGATTTTTTTAGTCTCTCTTCGTTTTAATAAATTAGTTAATTATTATAATTAATAATTTTTTTATATTTTGTGTATAAGTGTTGCGAGTTTTTAGTTTTAATTCTTAATAATTATGAATACTATTTCTTCTTCAGAGGACTCACTTTAAGGCAGGAATAAGGACTCAGTTTATCATTAGATTCTCTTCAGATTCGTAGGCGTTAGTCAAGAGTTATATATTATTTATGTAAGAGAGAGAGAGAGAGAGAGAGTAATGTGCTTTTCGGTACTTCGGGTTCGAGAGGTTCACAAATCATTTAAATTTCTAATGAATTGTCTACGAATTTCAATATAAGTGCATGCCTTAAGTGATGTGCATGATAATCGCAATGTTGAAACATGTTTAACACGCACATTCTTGATCCTGAATGCTCGGATATTTCATTTAAATTATCTTGTCAATATCAAATACTTTAGCCATACCTGTCAATCGATGAATTCGTTTAATTTATAGTAATGTAGAGAACCTGCTTTTGGTATTCTTGCAAAGTCTTATCTCAAGTATAAATCTTCAAAAGATGTTTCTCCTATGAAAATATCATTAATAACGAAATGAGTGCCAAATATATGTATAAATTTAAATAAGAATATTAGTTTATTTGCGAACTTGTAAGAGCATATTCATTAAATGCTAGTCACGAAAATTACTAGATATTAATTATCTTTAAGTTATTAAAATCAGTTTCAAAAGATATGTCGATTTGATTTATAATTTCAATACTTAATCAAAAGAGTGTTTTATATTTACTTTTTCTCATTTAAGGTCTGAGAAAATTTGGTTATGATTTTAATAGAGATTTCATAATTTGTTTTACGATTTAATGTTTGATTTAATGATTTATGGAATCAAGTCTTGGTTTTTCAATTTAATGACCGAATTGTATGTTGAAAAAGTCAAGTCATTAAAACTCACTTAACATTAGATCTATAGACAAAAGTTATTTTTTTAGACTACAATCTAATTGAGGAAATTCTCCACATTTCTTACCCAAACCTATGCATCAGTCATTTGAAATGATTTCCAAAGAAAAAATAGTTTCTGCCTTTTTCACAGACTCTTTTTTAATGCTCTGGGAACTTTCTGATAGCTATTCATTGGAAATTATTGAGTTTATAATCAAATTTTGAGATAACTATTAAATTTTCAATTGATCTTATTTTTAGTCTTAATTGAAGAGCAAATTATAATTTTCTTAATTTGAGATAATTTTCATTTATCTTCTGTTTATTTGGCTCTAAAAGCATTTAATTAATTCAATGAATGATTTGAAATATATGTTTGATTCGAGTTATACACCAGTTTTTAAGAGGAATAATAGGAACTCGAGAATGAATTCATATCCTGGAGAGTTTAAAATGAATTATAATAATCATAAATATTTATTTTATTTGGCTTTCATTTGTCTCATTCATTGCCAAACGCTTCCAAATGTATTTCAATTGTGATTAATATCGGATTTATTTGTATTTATTCACTAATATTTGATATAAACATTACGATTGAATCGAAAATAATTATATACAACAGTTTGAAGAACATTAGTCAAAACAAATATCCAGTTCCATAATAAAGGATAACATAATAACATAATAGTTTTATATTTTATATCAGGCTAATGTTTTTAAAGCAATTTATCAATTGAGGGGATTTTCAAATTTCTAGGTTTTACAGAGATATCCCATTTATAAAGATTTTATTTGTTTCCTAAACCTTATAAGGAGTTTCGGCCACAATTTATGCTGTCTTATAACTTATAAGTATTTCCCTTTAAATTAGATTTGAGGCACAAATAGGAGCAATACCTTCTGGTTTCGACATTTCGTTGGAAATGTGTATAATTTTTAAGGAGAAAATTGATTGAATTCGATACCAGTTATTGAGTTTATGCGATAATAAAAACAAATTTCACTGAATCTGAATCTGTTTGTCGTTTTTATTTACATTTGCGGTTTGAATCGAAATGCTTTGATCGCATTCGAGGAAAATATATCCCAGAGATAAACAACAGGAACATATAAAATATCAAAAAAATGATATTTCAAATCATTAAATACAACATTTGAATAAAATATCATATCATTAGAAATGGATTTCTATACGAGTAATATGGGAAGACATTAGGGAAATGGATAAAAGTGTGAAGAATTGTCTTTTTATGTTTTAACTCCATTTGTGTTAAATTTTATTCTTCGCCAAAAAATGTTTAATATATTCGTAAATGTGTTTCGTTATTATCGCCTGAAATTCTGGTTTTCCTTTGAGTCCTGCCTTATGTTAGAAGAGACACAACAGACGAGTTAGACATCCATTTCATTAGTAATTTATATTGGATTAGGAGCTAATGGCACTGTTGTTGTGCACAAATCATTTAAAAGTTCATTTCAGTCTTATTATCTCATCCGTGACTTATTGCCTCTGAAGCCAAAAAGGCATACAATAAACCCAAACAGAGCTATGAATAGATTCATAATAAGGAGAGTATATTAAATGTTGCATATTATTAGACATAGATTTCCAGATCACAGACTCTCTCTCTCTCTCTCTCTCTCTCTCTCTCACGCGAAGTGTTTTGGTATTTGTCTGCGAGTAATAAATAGATTTTTGGACACTGTTTTATGGGTTTGCATATGTATTGTCTACTATTTGAGGGTTTGTATCGTTTCATTAGTGGTAATAACAGACAAAAGAGATGAACAATACTCGAGTGAAGAAATTGGATTCTCTTCTGATGGATAGGTTATCCCAATATCTATTGAATAGAGTAATAAAGCAATTGTTTGATACAATAAGTCGAGTGAAGATTATATTGTTTTTCAATAGTATTTTGGATTCTTTACTCAATTACATCCTCTTATATGAGTTGAGGCGAAAAATTTCTCAAACGCTAAAAATAGTATTTTTTAATTCGTTTTGTTGTTATATTTATTATTGTTTTGTTGAAGTCGTTGAACAGTTGTGGGACCAAATTGAGGAAAAGTGTGGGCGAAGTAATAAATGGAGAATTAATGCTCGAGGATTCACCAAAATTTTTACCATTTAATGCTTGAGTAATGTTCTGAATAATTTTTAAAAATTTATGTATAATTCATTCAATCAATTAGAATACCTATCAATAAGTTATGCAACTTATCATGAATTTTAAATTGTATTCACATTCATATTCTTTTGGGGCAATACTTATCTTTTGGTATTTTATTATTTTTGAGAATTTATTATACTTTTTTACTTATCATATAATCTGAAACTTATAAATATCTGTGTTTTTGCATAAGTTTTGACATAACGTCATAAGAATTGTATGGCAGAGAAATGTTGATAACAACGGAAAGAAGTATTTTTCAAAAATATTCAATACAAGTCTGACTCGTGTTTCGCTGGCCTTTTATCTCATGTATTGAATCATAAGTTTGTTAGAAAATTATTATGTATTCATAAAAGGAGAGCACAGCTGTCTTTTCAACTGTCCATCCGTTAAATGCTAACAATTATTATTTGAGCCAAACCTAACCTAAAATACAATATTAATAGAATTGATGGCAAACCACTCAAAAGTCATATGAAAACAAGAGATTACGTGAAAATAGATTTTAAAATATGAAATCTATAAAACTTTAGTATTGAATAATAGTAATGTTCATCACATCAAACATATTCTAATTTACAGTTAATTTTGAATTAATGAAAAGCACTGAATGTGCAGCTGTTGTGGTCGTGATTATGACCGTAACTCAAATTCGTGAACAATTATTTGAAGGCAGACCACATAGAAATATACATTTTTTATTTGAGTAAAAATGCTGTTTTTTCTTCTGGGAAAGTGGGAACCACCCAAATAACACTCAAATTGTGTGCGCCATCACAGCTCTCTGAGAGCCACTCATAAAACATTGATAAATAAAATTAGAATTCGTCTCATTTTCTCAATTAACTCAACAGACATATGGGCTCATACTTGAGCTTATACTCGAACCTCTTCATTAAAATATACATTAGTAACTAATCCTATCATAATCCTAGTTATAAGAGAAAATTATACAAGCTTATTGTTCTTGTCCTGAGAGGGTTGGAATGACCTCTCTGTGAGATATGCAATGAATTATTCACAGATATTATCATTTATTTAACTTTCATTGAGAATAATATTTTTTGTAATCTTTGACTACTTTATATTCCGGTCCATATTTGCCGGTAGAGTAAAACTCATTCAATTGTTTGTCTCTCACATACATTCGACAAAAATTTTCAATCAAAAAGATTTAGTTAGAGATATGAGTGGAACAGTAGTGTACACCAGAGTTGGCCAACAATTGTTGTTCATAATAGACGAAACGGAAATTCATTGAAAATTTTATATCTTTTATTGAGAGGTAGAGCGCAAATCCATATCTGCGATTCCTATTACACCCTAATATTGACTGTCCCTCACAAAAATTGGAGCATTTTTTAGTAAACATAAGGCCGTCTGTAAATAAAGGACTATATGGGAGAGTCTATCAAAAACCAATAAATAATTGATTCAATGAATATTTTTACACAAATTTTATACAATTATTTTGCGATTGTCTATCATTTTATTTCAATTCATTTTTTATTGAAGTTTGAAGACAAGACTACTTTGAGTTTCACTATATTTTTCATTTAATAAATGGTTAGAAAACTCTGTTTTCAATTGTTTGCCGATAAAATTGAAGCCTTTCTTCCAAAGCCATCAGTCATTCAAATGATATATTTGAAGGTTTTTTCGTTGATCACTAAACTGAGTCATTGAGAAGATTACCCCTCCTCTGCCATTTTGCACAATAATTGTATGGATTGAGTGTTCAAACTTTGAATCTTTGAACAGTTTCCCGAAAAAACAATAATTTGAGGCTTTTATGTAAAGTTAATCATCCATTGGTTGATATTTTCTCAATTGTTTGGCAAAAAATATTTATATATTCGACAGAACTTGAGATAAATAGAAAGAATGTGTTTTATGTTTAAACAACTGAAGGCAAGAATAATCTGAATATTAAATGAAACAAAAGCACAGAATTTAATAAATGTTTGGAATCTTTAGCACTGAACACAATCCTTGAGAGAAGAGTCGGGAAAATGCTTTCAATAGAAGTAATCAAAAAAATGTTATTTTGAGGGAAATTCTTCAACAAAACTAATCTGTGGGATGAGAGTCAAGAAATTGATTTTCTCTTAGAGAATAAAATTATTAAAGAGCCGTTCATTTTACGGATACGAAGTGTGAGAGAAAGCACCGGCAGCTGTGTTTAGTAACCGGCAAACACCGGACTTATAATTATGACTTCACCCGCGAGCCATGTATTGAATGCCCAAAATCTTTAGTCTAACGAACCCTAAAGAAGAGAATAAGTTTGGATAACACTTGGCCGACAACAGGGCAGACACGTGGCAGTTGTCCCCTTCCTTATGATATTGGGAACTCAGTGTCAAATATGAAAGGAGCACAGCGTCACCCGAGCTTTACATATGTCAGGGGCTCAACATCCAGGGCTTTTGGATGGCGTGCGGTCACACAATATCAAGATCTGTCTCAAAACGATTCAATCTCTCCATTCATTTGACTGCAATGCGTGAGAATTATGACTTCGGAAAGCTTTTAAATTAGAGATTCCTATTCACAACCTCTGAACGTCTGTCGTATGGCTCGAGTCGTAAAGACTTATTAAAGGACTCATCGCTGCCAACGAAATATGTTTTCGTTTTATACGCTTAATATCAATAACCGCTATTGAATACCAAATCTTATAATGTTTTGAAATCGATTTGTTGTTCACTTTTTATAGTCGTCGACAAAAGGTTTAGTGAAAGTAAAGCATTTGCTCCCAATTATAGTCAGTATATAATTGTCATAAAAATTATGTTTTCCTTTCACTTCTCAGTCCTCTAAGTCTGCGCTCAATTAAGAACTGTTTTCGTTTGTTTGTCAGAAGTTAATAAATAGAGCATAGAGTAGATGAGAGTCACATCTGTTCACCGGTTGTCTGGCAGTCAGTGAAAACACTTTTCATTACACAACAAATTAATGTAACAGTTATTATATTTTACGAAAAACTGACGTTTCTATTAATTAAGGCATCATTTCTATGCCAAACACCATTTCCACCTTATTTGAGCACAAGTCTATTAGTGCAAAATAGAGCAACGTCAGCTAGCTTATTTTCTAATTTAAGCACTTGACCGGATAAATGCTGATCCAAATTGTTATGCAAATAACATAATAATGTCTTTAAGTATTTTTTTGTTGAATATAATCTGTTCTTCAGTTTTATTGTTATTTTCTGTTTATTTTTATAAATCGCTGAATAAGAATGACATTTGAAAAGAGATTCGCATTTGAATGGCATTCCGTTTAAAACATGTGAATAATAAAAGTATTAAGAATATAATAAAATGCTTTTTCATGTTTTCGCACAAAATTCTTAGATAACAAGTGATTCGGCGTTTTTTGTTAGTTTAGTTATGATTAAGTAATTATATATTCCATTGTCTTTGAACCCAATTTTTAAGTCAGTCATACAATTAATGCATTTGTTGTGCTAATTGCTATACCAGAGGGTATAGGTCTAAGTCCTGCAACTTTAAAGTGATTTTCTTTAATTAAATATTATTTAAATGAGTAAACATCTTATACTTGAACCAATTTGGTGTTGTGTTATTTTGGTTTTAGGAGGGTGAGAATCTCCCTCAAAGTCCAGCATATTTGTTCTCATAATTTGCATGGAGAAGACCCATCTTTCAAGAGGAAGGATGAGTTCCCAATATTCCGGAAATGCGAGTAAATGCACTTCTTTTTGCTAATGGATTGGTTTCTCTGCAAACCGTTGTAAAACTAATCGACTCAAACACTCGTTTGTACACAAATACTCTATTTTGGGGAACCTTTAAATGACAATATGTTTTGTGTAATAATTAGATTATTATTGTATTTATTATACCGTTTAAACCTTTATTCTCATTTAGCCCTTATTACAGGTCATTTAAATATAATTTTAACCAGTTATTAGGTCTAATTTTCCACGATTATATCAGGCATTACTTTTTTATCCCGAGTCTGATCATAAGTTAGCATTTTTTTCTTTTAATGATCCATTTGTTTGGCATTTAATGGATTTGATGGCAGTTTTAATGGATGTTTACGTCTGTACGCGGATATCAAACTGAATTGACTTCAATCAAATAGTATTGCATTTTAAGTGTCGATTCTGACCTCAGATTTCCCCCATTTCAGTGCAATATAACTATTTGCCAACAATCACATCAACTTTTCTCATAAACTTTATATCACTTTTGTGTAAATACTTCGTTACTCAACGTTTGTGTGAAAAAAATATTTGTGTCTCAAAGCGATTATGTCTTTGAGATATTTTTAAAGATATCTTTTTGATAGAAAACCCAATTTTCCTATTATTCTAATACTAACCTATTTTTTGGTTTAATTGTATTCAACTTTTCTTTCAATTAAACTTTTCTTTTATATAAAAGTAAAAAATTGTTTTGTTCTGTCGTTGGTTTGAATGATGAGTGAAATTAAGATAATAGGAATGGAGGCAAACAAGTGAATGATATCTGAGGCCTATTTGTCAGTCCTCAAGAGACCTAAAGCAAAGTGCTTTTATTTTAAACATATAGTACTTATGATTCAATGCTATTTTGGAGCCTTTCCTTTAAAAAAAAATAATGACTTCAAAGAAAAGAGAAATTATTAATAATTGCTTTCATTGGTGTTTGAAAGTCAAGACAAAGTTCACACGAGTTAAGACTAAATGGGAGACACTCTTTCGAAATGCTGGATAATTTGCTATTACTTTGAATTTCCTTTCTGTTCACTCATCCCTTTCGGGAGACAAGAATTTTAAATCAAATGTTTTCAAAGAAATTGTTTTAATGGTTTGCATTGAATTCTGTGAATTGTAGTGTAGATAAGACACAAGAGATCTAAGGATAGACTTTTTTTGCATAGAATTGTTAGACTTATGTGGAAAGACATAAAAGCAGTGATAGAATAGTTATTTAAGAAAGTATTTGAGTTTTTGCCATTCCTTTGCAATTCAGTGCCATTTTCTTCCCTCTCCGGCTATTTTGCAGTCAAACCGGTTTTAGTTTCGACTTTCTTCTCCTCTTTTCATACCAAAGGTATGAACTCTGTTTTGTTATGAAATTTTTAATGCCTTGGGTTTGGCCAATGGTTTCCTTCTATTTATGTGAGACTCTGCTCCTTTGTATGGCCTAAGCGGAGCTGTGCATGGTCCCATTTTGCAAATGTTTCAATGTAATTTGCACAAATTTACAGATTTTCTCATTTAATAAATATTTTTTATTTGAGACACAAAAGTATCAAGTTCACAATATAGCGTTATCTGAGACACAAATATGAGGCTCTGTTTAGGCTTTTATTGATCAAAAAGATTAACTGATTTTTATTTGCCTTTTGGTTGTCAATGACAGTAATCAATGATAACTTATCAATCAATTATATTGTAAACATAAACCAAGGATCAATATTATATTTACTTTCGATTTCAATTATTTAGTTTATATTCGATATGATTGAATAAATATGAGATAACGTTCAAAAATATGCTCAGCATAAGAAAATTGCCTACTTGATGAAAGTTTCGCAGAATATTTGAACTAGAGTGCAAATTTCTTGCGCACCTAAACCACAGGAATTCTGAGTAGAATTTTATTTTGTTGTTTCATATTTGAGTTGCTCCCCCTTAAGTGAAATCCCCTGAAAGAAGAGCTCCCTTTAGGGAAGAAATGTTAACTTTGTGATGGTTGGCCGTAATGTAAAATAAAACTGTGGTTATACTTGCAAAGTACACCTGTGCAAAGTAAACACATTGGGAGTGCACTTTCCAAACAACTCTTATGCGATATAACTATTAGACAATCAAAAGAGCGATAACTTTGGGATTAATTTGGATTTATTTGTTTGACTCATAGCTGTTGGAAATCTGAATGCATTCATACAAATAGAAAAACACTTCAAATCGGGTCAGGAATTGTCAAACAATTTGTTTGGATTGGAAAGTCGTCCTCAATGTGTGAAAGACGCCTATCATTCAGCAGGACTCACACCACTTCATATAATCCGGTCAATCGACTCATATAGAGATGACGGCCGATGCGGTTCTAAACTCTTTATATGTCAGCCCGTATTCGCCAACTCAAGAAGGAAAGTAAACTTCGATATCGAGACCAGACGGGTATGTAATCTATGGCTCAATATAGTGACACAAAGTCTTTCGATAAACAAAATGTTGAGATATTTCTCTCAACAAAGAAATAGTGTTTTTCTCTTCCAAATCAAAATAAATTATCTTTTGTTATATAATAAAAAGTTATGGTTTAGTGAAGTGACATATAATGTTCTAACGCTATGATTATTAACAAGTTTCTTATGTATGATTTTCTCTCCATCTATCATTGGTTCACGTCCTGTGCTCCTTCACCACAACTCTGTATTGCCCATTCACTTGTGCATAGCCTGCAAGTCTGGTTTTGGCTCATGAGTTACCTCGGAATGTGCTCATAGAGAGGGCTAAGACACCGCTGTGTGAGAGCCATCACGTTATCATAAACAAAGGACTACTACAACAAAAACAAGAACAGGACGGCCAACTCGTCCACTACTCCTCTGTTAGTATTCAAAATGACGACTATTTGCTAAATGAAGAGACATTTAATGGAAGCAATGACTCGGATTCACAACAAAATCCATTGTATGGACTCATATCACCTGAAGAGCGAATGCAAGTTATCTCTCAGGAATATCCCTCTAAATATGTCCCCATTGATGTGACGGGCACAGCATTCAACAGGATGTCACATCTAAGGAGGAGTCTCATCCACGTAAGTATTATTTACTAACTTTTCCTCTAATCTTGTCTTCAAAACCCTTACTTATGACTCGAAATAAAACTTTGTTTTCTATTCAACTTTTATTGAAATTCATATAAAGTTTTCAATATATTTAATGTCTTGGAGTTCATCAAAATTTATGCTCTTTTCCTAACTTTGTTTTCCCTCTCGTCTCCTATTTTTCAATTATGGGACGACTGGTTGAATGTACTTTCGTTTCAACAAAATTTAAATTTTTCCAAATATTAATGATTTGAATCTGAATTAAACTGATTTTGAAATTCTAATGATTTTGCTCTGAATTTTAGACGGATTTTCTTATAAAACGCAAGAAATCGACTGCAAGTAAAGGAAAACACAGCACTTCACGAGTTAAGAGACGCAACACTATCTGTCAGAGCGCTAATGAATTGTCGCCAAATGGCGGCAAAAGTCGGGTCCGAAGACGTAGTGCCGGTTCTATTGATTTTGTGCACACGTCGTGTCAGACAGAGTTGGATGAGAGCGAAATCTATTCTTCCGGACGTATTGTGGACGTAAAGAAATGCAAAGACAAGTCACTGATCGGTGATTACAATAACAACAATCAGAACAATGGAAGCAATTCTTGTGATAACTCTAATAATATGAGAGAAAATAAAATCAAACTCAAAGCAGAAGTACATCATTACGAGAGCCGATCGTTAGATAATTTGATTGATTCTACAGTCAGTCATCAGAGAAGGAATCAGTCCATTGACTCAGATATGCCTGAATTGAGTGAGAAGACAGTCCAATGGACAGACGAGACTAACGGACAGACTAATGATATGTCGACTCAATGTAAGACTAATCAGATCTCAAACTTGACTTCTGTCAAAATGCGAGACAGTCTCACAGCAAAAGGTGTGGGAAGTGATGGCAGGTCCTCGAGTGGCAATTGGAGTGCCAGCAGTTCAATACATGCCTCCGAATCTGTTGACTCCGATCACCAGATTCTAAGTAATGGTCATTCACTCAAAGCTGGTTTACCCCACTCTCTGTCCAACAGTTCTTTAGGAAAGGATTCAGTGATTTCCGACACAAACACAACTCAAACACAAACCGAATCGGAGGGAAGAGCGTCGGCGCCTTTTAACAGTCATTCATCAGAGACTGCAAACAAAGGCCTGGAATCTGGAGATAAATGTAATGCAAACAAAGTTGTTATCAGAGCTAACAATACAGAGATGGCAAAAGTCCAGTACGCAAACAGAGACTCAGAGTCTTGGCTCCAGTACTACGACTCTTCAGATACCGTCACACCCACACCCACTGAATCGGAATGTGGTGGACAAACAACTCGGCCCCAAACCATTACTTCTTGTTCGGGAAGTAGTCGAAGATCTAGTTTTTCAGCGCAAGGCAAACATGCGTTGGCCGACGACGAGGTCGAGTCTGTCTATTCGGTAGATAATGACGGATACTATACATCAATGCACACCGACTCCGGCCTCTTCCGATTACCCATCAAACTGATGATTACTCCAAACAGTAGTTTTCGGGTCAAAGGAAAGCGGGACTCAATCGCATCGAACTGTACTGTCGGTGATATCAGTATTAATAGTATTTTAAGCAAAACTGAAACCGAGTCGTCGACAACCACTCTGACCAATAACAGTAGTATGAGTAGCAGTGGACGGCCCAAAATGCCACCGCCTCCCCCTCCACCTCGTGTGTCGAGTATGCTTCACAGCATTCGACACTCAATTATTTCTAATAAGACTAACGATAGTATTAGCGATAACGGGACGACCACGACATCCAACACCAGCACAAGTTCCAGATCTCATTCCCCATCGCCGGCAACAGTGACTTCAGATTCAGATCACAGCGACTTTGCGTCACAACAGCGGACATTGAAAGCCAAGACTGTCATCGATTCAAGTCGTTATCCCTCGTTGTGTGCCATCACTTCAACAGAGAATAGCGACGACTGTCGAAGTAATAGCTCTGACAGTGGTTCCAATCGTATGACACCCACCAGAAGAATGTTGAAATCCCGGTCCGGTTCTTATATTGGGTTCAGAATAAAAGATATATTTGGTTTCGGCGATCGTATAAAAGAAGAGAGGAGTTCTCCGCTCACAGTTTCCTCAACAGTTCCACACATCGCTACTATAAGACGACCACAAAGTCCACTTCGATTCAATATGTATACGGGAGGAGATGCTGGTCATCGGGTCAGACGTTTTATTGATAAATTCAATGCCGGCGCACAGAATAATACATATCAGACCCCAAACATAGTGCGCGCGAATGCCATCTCTTCGTTTGCCAACGATTCCAACGATTCCATTGAGTGTTCAGACAATGAGACAAAAAATTGTTCAAATTCTTCCTCTACTTCTCCTGCCATAAAGACTGCCATAAGTGAGAAGACATCAGATGTCAAAACTGATGTCTTGGACTCTAGTAAACAGAGCTCTTCCAGACCAGTGCCTAATCCACGGCAATCCACCTGTGGATTGAATTCAAGAAAAGTGCCTCAGAATAATGTACACCCGGCTCCCAGACAGGTGTCGATACCGGTGCCCAAAACACTGGACAGAATCCCTTCTAAACCTCAAAATGAAATGCAAACCCAACCGACACTTCTGTCGCCAACGATTATAACCCGTCCAACAACGCCATCAAATAGTAGTAATAGTAGTGGTAGTAGTGGTCACACCCGCACAGGTAGATCAGGTGCTCGAGTAACTTTAGATGCCGACGGGTCTGTTATTTATGCCTCTAATTCTTTGGGTCGCCGACGAGACGGACATCCAATAAATTATTTGAATCAATTGAAGAAAACACCCATAAAAGTAGAAGACGATCAAAGAAGTGCAACCCTACCCAAGGCTATGAAGTCCAGGGTCTCTAGTCCTATGGCGCCGACGCCAAAATCAGGTTTGAAATTTCAATAAATTCTTAGATTAACATAACTTATGTCTAACTAATTATAATGAGAAGCGATTTTCACATCTATTTTAAGAGTAGTCTCTCTTCTGATCAAAAAATCCTAAATTATTTATAGAGTTTATATCCGATTATTTACGAGTCATTTGTTATGCCCTAGTCTTGGGGTATGACCAGTGCTCAGGTAGAAATTATACAGTAGAATACATATTAGCTTAATCTATCTACCTTGATCATCCTTATCTTATTGTTTTGTTGGTTGAGAGGCAAACAATATTTGGCACACATTTTCGGTTATTACTAATTTGAATATTAATCACATTATTTTTGAAAAATAATTAATTATTTTCATACTATTATTGGCAATTAATTATGTTTTGCTATTTTTGAGGTAAACTTTTGGGTTATTTTTGTTTGCAATCAGTTTTTTATGAGAAATCTGTTAACCATTTGTCTGATTGAGAGCCCATTTAGAGTATGGTTTTGATAAGATATTGTGATTTTAGTACAATAGAAGATAACAGACTTCGGCACAAAAATTCCACAAATTCTCTCCTTTTCCCCTCTAATGAACTGTTTTGAAAATATTAATAGTCTTAAGAGATATGAAAATATGATATTTAGATAAGTCGTTGAAAAAAATGGATCAAATATTTTGAGGGAACCCTTTGTTGTACTCAAAGAATGCATTTTTCTGACAAAATTGTTTAATAGCTGTATATTTAGTGAGGCGTTCCCCAAATCATACCTTTTTCGCAAAATTCATTCATTGTATGCAAACATTTGAGAAAAATTTATGAAAAATTGAGATCCTTTTAAAAATGTTTTACTTTGAGGCTATTTTGTGTATTCTCTGCAGAAATTGAATTATGAGTTGAAATATATTTGTTGGGAAATAATGTGTTATCCGTTGAATAAGTCTGGAATACCAATGAAATGATTCCTATTTTTGTGACCCTATTTTCGGTCGGTTAAGAATAATAGATTCAAAATCAATTCATTTAATTAATTGAATTGAACTATGAAAGGTAAATTTTATTTCTAATTCTCTCCGGTTATTGTCTGACTTCGGGATAAAGAAAATAAATTATTTTCCATTAATCCTCTTATAAATGTATGAAATACTTATAAATTATTCTCTCTATTAATACCCAATTCTTGATTCAATGAATTTTATAATAGAAATGCTTAACAGACTGTTAAAGAAGTGCTTCTAAAGAGGTTTTCCTCATATTTTGTCGATTCATCTCTAATTTGTTGAATGACTTGAAATAAAAGTTTTTTATAACTTTTGTAAGTAATTCGAGATATGACAGAAGTGAGACATGAGTTGAATGACACAGAATTGCCGACAATAAGAATCTCAAGATTTAGTTATCATTAAATTTATTGTTTTTCTGATATGTGTTTCGATTTTATAACTTATTTATTCATTGATTTAATTTTTAGGCGCTTTGGTTCACATCCAACCAAACGGTGATATTGAGAGCAATAACGGCAAAAATGATAACAAAATGTCAACGAATCAAATGAAGGAACAGTCATCTAATGGATTATCTTCTGGCAAATCCAATGGTCAGAACAATGAGATCACGACCCAAATGTCTGCTAATAGTCATCCGGCAGTAAATGCCAGTTCCAACCACACTATCACTACAACCAGTGCCACACCTGTCAGTAGTAGATGTGTTACACCTGTTATTAAACAACAGCATCAGAACCGGAGACCGACAACACCTGCGATGAACAGCGCACTCATTAGAAGTACTTATGAAAGAACTCCTAATAAAGCACACGAAGTGTCGACCAATACGTCCTCAGAAAAGAAGGTATCGATGGCTACTCCTTACGATAACAAGCGACTAATGATATCGGATCTCAACAACTTTGTGCCCAATTCCACATCCAGTCCATTGACATCACAAAACAGTCAAAAGACATCCGAATCTCAATCAATAGCTCCAAATGATTCAAAATCTGAGAGCAATTCATCCACTCTTCGAAGAGGACGGCTCACCACAGAAGACCTCTTAATTATTATTCATAATTCAAAAAAGAAACACAATATTAAGACCGATCCGGAGATTATAATAGCAAACAGTCCGCCATCAAGTCGTTCCCATTCCTCAAATAGCAGTTCCAACTCTCCGCCACATCTCTCTTCTAATGTAAACCCAGTGCCACAAAATATGGCGAGTCGTCCAAACACTCCTAGTCGTACACCTCAACAGACGAGTGACCGCCGCAGTTGGAGTGGCAATGAAACACCCATTCCTAATGTTACGACACCGGGTAGTAGAAGAAGTCTAGCATCTGATCGATTGGGTCCGAATAAACCGACGACAATGAATGACTTCAAGCGTCTCCTCTCTCAGACCCGCTCCAACACATACACTAATGAAAGGCTATCTGCGGCTGAAATACTACGCGCTAACTCTAAGCGCCCCCTCACACCTGTTATCAAATGTATTACAAGCTTTGTTGGCTCAGGCAATAAGGCCAATACATCAAGAGTGGCACCGACACCAGCTCCCACACCAACACCTTTGAAGCAATCAACGCGCACTTCGCCATCGCCATCACCATCACCTGCACCGCCCCCGCAAATAATTAACGGCGCAATCAATGCAAATACGCCAAATCTAATCAAACCGCGTATAATAAACGGGCGATCGCCGAGACATCCGCCCGTCTATCGGGTGGACAACATTTGTCAGCCTATACTCGAAGACAGTTCTGAAGAGACAGACGACAAAAAGTGTGCGAATCTTATAACTAATCAGCAAATGATTAACACTATTACTAATAATAACAAATATTATACACAAAAGTTTATTAACAAAACTCCTGTTATTAATAACTATAATAAAGCGGTGGCTAATCCTCAGAGCACCAGTACTTGGGTTTGAATTAGAGTTACTCTTTGTGTTCACTTCTAATTCTGATTTATTCCTTCCCTAATCTAATCTCAAAATCGACCTTAAGTTCAAATTTTTGAATTTCTCCCGAAATATGATTTTTGATTGATTTTAAAATTAAAAGCAAAAGAAAAGTTTTTTGAGAACCGGGACTGAGATTATGATGCTTTCAGTTCATCATTATATCTATAGTCTGATCAAAAAGAACAAGATGATATTTTTGCTTCAAATAATTTATTACTAAAACGAGTGAATAAGAGATAATTCAAGTATTATATCATTCGGTTATTATAGGGTTTAAGAAAAGTTTTAAGAAAAAGAGATCAGAAGTTTTGATTTATAAAGAGTTTGGCTCTTTCTAAATCATAACTACGTTTGAGTACAACACATATCTCCCCATTAATAACCATTTATGTAATCTCTTATCAAATCATATAAATCAACAATTTTTCACTCAATTTCTGTTTTCGGACTTATAATAGTCTTTCCTCTCAATTATTTATCGATTCAAATATTAATTGAATTTCTTAGTCTTTTTATCTGATTTTCTCAACTTTTCGTGTAATTAAAAGATTTTACTAAACTTTTGAAGAAATGTTTTACTTTTCGTTTCTTAAATCATGTTTTTTAAATACATTTTGTGTAATATTTTTCCTATATTTATGTGAATAAAAATAAGTTTAAAATTTGAATAATAAACAAATTATTTTCATTCAAATTCAGTGAATTAATTCTTAATTACTCTGACTCTTGTCAAGTATTTTCAGTTTAATCATTAGAGGATATAAGTTATATAACGAACATTTGCGAACATTTCTACTTAAAGATGGTTTGCATTGAATTAATTTATTGATATTTGAATGTAATTCTCAACTTTTAAGAAATTAAAAGACATATCGATTCCGTGATATATATTAAGTACTTCTTTAACAATGAATACTGAGATCGGATTCTCATATAGAGTGGAGTACAGTCTAAAACTTATTAGCGCGTCTCAACTTGAGTAATGTAAGCTGTCTATCTTAATCCTTTTATTCTATTTGTCATATAGATATTCTAGATAAAGAGCTTGTTCGACTCAAGTTGAGACGCGCTAATAAGAGATAGACTGTACATTGAGTATATCACGAAAGAGGACAGGTAGGTACGGATGGCCACCGATAGGGTTAGGAACTAATCATGGCCTACACAATGAACGCTATCTTTTATCTTAATTAATAGCAAAATAACGGAAACAAATTAATGGTTTGAATTGAGATATCAATTAAAATTAAAATACAATAATTGACTTAAATGTTTGTTTCGCATAGAATTTCAAATAAAAATGCTTTTAAAAAGTCTGTAATTAAATGTTAAACATTTGAGTTGAATAGAGACAAAGTCAAGACTAAATTGATGTTATTATAATCAAAATCAAGTTTAATATATTTCGATAGCACTCACCTCATGCCTCATAATGTGTACAATTTGTTAATTTCAGAGTCAATGCCATTGAAATGGTTTGGAATAATTCAAAACACGAACCGAAATATAACTGGAATTTCAAACACAATATACATATGGAAACAGAAATACACTTTAAATACATATTTATATTAAATGTTTTTTATTGAATTTAATTAGTTTTCACATAAACTGATGATTTGAAAAATACCATGCATAGATTTAAACATGTTAACACTTGATTTTGTATTTGAAGCATTAAGTATATACATAACATTAGGAAAGGTTTATTCTCTGAATCGAAAAGTTCATAGATGATTCAGAAACAGATAAGTTTGACAATATTCAATTCATAAATTAAGTCTGATAAATTAATTCATATTATAATTTAACAAGGGTAGAGTGTTATAAACGCTAAGGGAACATGTGATTTAATTAGTATACTTGCCCAAAATCTCAAAATTATCACCATGGTAAAAATTAACAAATAGTGGTACATAACATTAGTTTAAAATAATAAAAGGTTGAATTTGTATTTCGGCGTTCTTTAGGTGCTTTTTCAAATTCTGTTAGGATAGTTCTCAATTTGATAATCTCCAGAATAATTAGGTATTTGCACTAAAGAGTGTTAAATCCAATCTAATTTATAGTAATTAATTTGACATCAATTATGCACCAGGTAATTATTTTTAGCATCATAATATTTTTAGATCTTAGATTTCGAGATTCCGGGTAATTCCGAATCATTGATATCATCTAACAATTGGTTACCAAGTTACACTAAAGTGCCGATTTTATAAACTAGGTTGGGTGAGAGAAAGTGCTCATAAAAATGGAAAGTTCACAAAATTGGTCTCAATATCATAGGCATAAAGACAATACAAAAGCGTTAGGGTTTAAAATAATTTTGTTTATCTAATATTATGGAAATCATCACTGATTCATCACTGATCAGACTATCATCAGATAAGCAGGGTACAAATTTGTATCAAAGTAACTAAGAATTTCACAAATATTTCTGAAGACACATTTTTGAAGAATAGGACTTAATATTGGACACAATCGGCACTTATTTAATGTTATGTCTTGAGTTACATTATGGTAGAGGGCTAATCGTTTTAGAGGAATGTTTATAAAATCGGCATGTTCACAAAAATGGTGTCTCACAAAACTGACATTTCAGTGTATTTTTAACCAATAATTGTAAATAATTTATTTGAATTCTACTTTACTTTGGTAGTCTTTGCTTTAATGATCAAGGTTGTTATAATTGTGAATAATATAATAATAATTATTATTATGACTACAGCTATACTCGAAGCAAAATGTCATTTCTTGGAGAGTCGACAAACAGCCCCACAATGATTACAATATGGATTGGAGCGACCGTTCGGTTCTGTGTTTTGTTGTGACCTTTTGAGTGCATCGTAATTGCGGTTCAAAAAGGAGATCCTATTCTGAAGAATAGTCATCTCATAATTCTTTTCTTTGATAATCAGTTCCATTAAGTAATTGTCAGTCAATGTATTGAATCGTTTGATTTCATCGATAGTTTTGCGCATAAAATGTTTGATATTTTTCTCGATAAAAGTATTTAAGGCTTTAATGAGGTTTTCGAGACTATAAAAGTTGGCGAAACTGTAGAACTCAATCATATGTTCAATATTTTCATTAGTAATCATACGAATCAACTCCTGTTCGATGCAATCCATAAGTCTTTTGAGTTCGTATTTGTGGCCTAATTTGAACACTTCTATAGCTATTGAGTAATCATTTTTGTCGTCAAATACCAATTGATCGCAATATATAAATCTGATCATTGTTTTGAAGGCATCAAAGTTTGTGTCTTTCACTTCAATCTCATTGTCTTTGGCTTCTCTGAACTCTCCGGAAAACATCCGCTCAAATACTTTGCTCTTAAGACTCAACAGAACTTTAATGACAGGAATTTTGTTTCCGTCGACAACAAAAGTGAAGTCACTCTTCGATTCATTCATAAAATAATTCAATTCTTGACTCTCGCCATCAATTGGGTCCGCCTTCACATCAAAATTTATTGCAATTCATGAATTAATTTCCAAATATTCAAAATTTATTTATTTATTTCATACCATATTTGATATATTGATATCCAATGTATACTCTCTTATTATTTTTCTTCCTTATCAACAATATTTCATCTTTTTTAACGATTCAAAAGAAACTTGTTTAATTAGTCGAGTTTTCACTTGAACATGAATATAACACGTTTATTCTTGCTTTTATTCAATTACTTAATTAATTATGACATAAATATTTAAATTTTCGTTAGAAGTAATGTTAACACAAGTGTTGGTTCAATGTTGAGCCCATCATATCTTAAGTGCAATATTTTTAGAATGTGTGACAAATGTTAGCGGATTTGTGTCACAATTCTGGTTCACTCTATGCTTACGATTCTGCGAAACAGAGTATCAGTTCAGCAATTTTTAGGCTCTCTTTCAATTCAATGGCATTCCTTAGTTTTCGCGATATTTTCATATATTTAAAGACTTTTATATTTAGTCGTAAATATTAAGTCATTTTCACTAATTATCAGTTCTATAGTAAATGTTTAGCAAATTTAATGAAAATAAATTCAATGTTTTGGAATGTATTTATTGACAAATGATAATACATGAAATCAAGCTAGGTCATTGCGCCAACCAATAATACCACAACCAAACCGCCGACCGGCTTTCACATGTCCTCCACGGCCCAAGTCATCCACATTTTCGTGTACCTCAACATAAATTAAATTCAAATCAAGTGATAATTAGAGTTTGCACTATAATTACAATGATAGTATGACCGAGGATGTTGTTCTTGCCATCTCGAAGGTCAAGGAACTTATCCTGTACGTCTATTTTGGCCACTCCACTCTCATCTGCAAATACATTTCCCAGATCTCCGACGTGTCGCACAGAATCAAAAGGAGAGCCGTGTTTTGTGCTATGAGGATTGAAATGACCACCAGAGCTCTCACAAGAACGGGTCAGATCTCCGAAGTGATGCACATGGAAAGCATGTAAACCATTAGTCAATCCTTCTATGCTACCAGTAATATGCACTTTATCACCCTGCAATATTCAATACTATTTATTACACAACTAAATAATAGGAGAATTAATTGAACTCATTTATAAACTCATTATTTTTTTCTCAATTTGAAATAGTTTAGACATTTTATGATTTTCTTATAAAACTTAAAGGATTCTTAAATATACATACGATTTGTTGAAAGTATAGAATCCCCTTGGCCTTTCCTCTAAGAACAGCCACAGCTTTTAAGTTCAGTTTTCCTGCATTTGCGTCTTCAGAGTCCTGATTATCAGAATTATCTTTATTCTGAACCGTTGCGGTTGAGTCAACGCTTTGATATGTGACAGCAACATGTCCACTTTGACCCTTTGCTTTATCTTGATTAGTATCTGACTCTATCTTAGCAAAGGTTTGAGTGTTGGGGAGACCCTCAAACTGTTTACCGAATGATTTGTATATCGGATAAGACAGTTGTCTGCCATATGTTCGGCTTAACTGCTGATGACTAAATCTATTGAATGAGGGTGGATCATTGCTGAATGTCTGTCCATTTACGTGTTGGCTAAACCGATGACTTAGCATAAGAGTGAAGGAACTCAAAAAAATCATTAAAATAGATAACAAATACATTTTTGGTTGTGTTGTGATTCGAGTCTTAACTTCCAATAGAATGAAATAGTTGTGAAATTACACATCCGAGCAAAGTTTCAACGACCGGAATAAGCATGAGTTAATGAGATAAATGCTAGTTCATATTGATTTGCATAGTTTGATAAATGTTTTACCGAAAGAGTGACAGGAATTCCTTTTAAATGGCATATATTCCTGAAACTTTTTTTGGAAAGAATTTCAAAGTGCTTACACCAGAGCGAATCAAAATTTTTTGAGGTTTTAAAACTTGATGAATCATTTATTGTTATTTGCTAGCTTTTTTCATATACTTGAGAAGCCCAGTCACATTTACTAGTACATCTTTCAGTTTATCAAAGGTTCGTCAGGTTATATTTGGTGATTAAAAAGTTATCCT
>JAQIWF010000027.1:0-39764 GCA_034694965.1 Ceratozetes gracilis
ATAATTAATGAACATTCTTTACTTAAAATTCATGTATTCATTTGAAGATTTATGGCGAAATCGAAATGTAGCTTAAAACCATCGACTCACCTAGGTTAAATGGCCGTGAGAAATTAACCGATTAATCTATATTTCTGATTTTTCGTAGAAAATTTACACGAATGTCAAACTTTTATCGGCTGTATAAATAATTCTAAAAATGTAATCAGAACATAGTGAAGCTACGGTATTTTTGTTTTTCCTGATAACAATTCATATCACTTAACGTTTAATATTACCTTGACTCTAGTTAATAATAATCTACTAGACAACCCATTTTTTCAAACTTTTTTATTTTAAATGCTATTGAATTGAATTGTTTTATATAATACTAATAAGCTTTAAAATAAATGTAATGTATTTAATTAATTTGCGCGCAATCTCTACTCAAAATTTTTTGTTTTTATGACACCCTGTAGTCACACTGTACTTGGCATTTTAGATGGTCATCTTAAAGTTTCGCCATAGATACTCTAGGGAACAGCCAAAAGCATAAATTTGAGAGAAAGGATTATGTATTACTGTACGTTAAATTTTCGACAAGTAGGTTCAAAATTTTCTCCAACAGGAATTTAATCTGCCACCCACCACCTTGTTGCATCCTGATTTAAGAATTCTTTGAGTGAATACAAAATTAATAATTTTGACTCTTAATATAAATTGGTAACAAAATATAAGAAAAGATAAACAAATATAAGAGAAATGGTTTGATTTAAACCTTAATTTCATGAATACTTATTTCCAGGGATGGCTAAGCTCCGAAGCTTTGGGAGGGGGTTTAGGGGAGTTTTTGGTACCTCCTCCATAGGGAGGGAGTTTTTCCAAAAACTTTTAATAACACTTAATACACTTTTCTAACATTAAATTTCGATGTTTCGACTTAACTCTCGACATTTCGATTTTTTTATTCTGGTCCAAAACCCCTCTCACTCTCAAGATTTTGTGATCTCTAAAACTTAAAACTAAATTAATAATTTGAATATTTTGATCTATTCTTAATAATTTAATTCAAATGATTGGATATTTTTCGTTTAATTCAGGTTTAAATATGAATGAAATAAAAAAGAATGAGCTAGGTATAACTTTGTTAAAATTTAAAAATGCCGATAATAATAATAATAATAATGTTTTTGCAAATAGTCTTAAAGAATAAGCTAAATGAAGATAGAGTAAAGCGACCTTTGTCAAGATCATTTAAAGGCTAAAACATTTAATGTCGATGACTAGTACTGAATATTCAATTAATGAAATAGCGATTTATTAAATCAAAGGTTATATGATCTATCACATTTAAAAATTGAAGCAATTCTTTATTTTCCAATTAAATGCAAAAATTAGTTACAATAATTCTATAGTTCTCTTTAGATCCCTGACCACAATATTAATTATATTGAGTTGAAAATGACATTTGCATCCAAACAATAGACATTCAGGTAGTCCTCTAAATGTTCAACAAAAATATAAACAATTTATAGAGTATTTCCAATTTATTCACTATTTAAATGAAATGATTAACAAAATTATGGGAAATATATTCCAAAGAATCAATAGATTGAATAAACTTCTTATAATGCAAATGATATTTGATTTTTCTAATGAAAAAATATTATTTCTCTTAAAACATGAGTTGATTTCTCACTTAGAATACAAAATCAAAGATTTAATTATGAATTAATTTAATGAAAACAAAAAAATAGTCCGAATAAGTACTGAACGACTCATGAAATCACATCTCAATCTTTACAATAAATTCATTTTTTGGCCAAATTATCGATTTTAGGAATGATTCGGATTTTCTGTCCTATAATTAGTTTGTAATCAAATAAATACTTTTTTGTTAACAAATGTTTAAAATTTAAAATAATTTAAGACTAGTTTTAAAGTATATAAAATAGTTTAAATCGAATAAAATAGGACTTAAGGCACGACTCACTACAACCACTCATCCAATACTTCTTAAGACATCACAAATAAGTCTAATAACTAAAAAGAGTCAACAATCAGATCAAAATCAAACGAATCCTCCCTTTCGTAATGTTTTTAACAGTGAAAAGTCGGAGACATTTATTCTCTCTTTCGAATCAACACTTTTTGTGGCATCACTTCTGATGGACAATGAGTTCGGTTTAACAGCCATTGATTTCAATGATAATGAATTGCATTTCATAATTACTCCAACACCAGAACTATTGTCAAACAGAGATGACATTCCACCCAACCCTTTGTCCGTCAAATTCGTTGTATTAATAGAATGCTTGAGAGGGGAATGTTCTGAATGTTTGTCGAAACAAGTCTTGGATTCGTTATTATTATCAATAATATTATTGTGATTAGAATTTAAATGCGAAAACTCTTTCGATGAGGTATTGTTTTCCGCCGTCATATCAAAGGATATTTCGTTATTAAACATATTTTTAATGTTGGAATCAACTGAAAGAACAAATTTAAATATAAGCTAAAAATAAGTTATGAATATTGGATACCATTTATAATAGATTCCAAACCAAAAGTACTTTGAGAAGTAGTCGTCAAAGAACTTATTTTCTCCAATTTGTTGTCCTAATAATAATTAAATCATTAATCAAATAATTATTTGTCAATAAATTCATACCTTTTGCGTCAGACAATTAAGAGACGGTTGAATGGATTGAGAAAATAAATTAAGACATGTAGTAGTGATGGGTGACACCCGTCCAGTAGAGAGCTGGACATTGGAAAAACTAGGAGTAACTGAAGTGGATTCAGTTGTTTGTGATAATGAAGTGGTTGTATACGTGAAGACCGAGTTTGTTGTCACGAAATTCATTTGTCCACTCATTGAGTGACTATTAATGCATTCTTTTGCCGATTTGAGGGCCAATTCCAACAATTCTTGGTTTAAGTCTTTAATTGCTTTGTTTGGCACTCCTGGAAGGCTTTCGAGAATGACTCCCAAATGAGGAGTGGCTAACTTTTGCCACTGTCTCAGAGTAGCCGAACCCTCAATGGGTTTAACTATTTGGAGTTTATTTGGCAAATAATAGCTTTTTTGTTGTGAATTAATTATTGGCTGCGGATTATTGTATCGATAATAAAAAGATTCTCCGGAGAGCACAGAATCTGGACTATAACAACGCATATCTTCCTTATTATTTGATGACTTTTTCTTCTGTCTGCCCACAGGAAAAGAAAAACCTAAAGAGGGCTCCCCTTCGGAGCTCTCACTTTCAAGTGTTGATTCTATTTCTGAAGCTAACGATTCTGAAAACGGCATAAATGTGTAATGACTTGAGTTAAGACGTGATCTCTTCTTGAACTCAGTCTGCAATTCATGAAATGCAGCCAAAAGTGTTCCGTATTTCTCCTTTATTTCAATCAATTCGAGGGACAATTCGTTTTGGCAGTCATGTGATATATTGAGTGCATTCTGAAGAGATTCACTTTCAACAGTCATGTCTCGTACTCTTCTCTGCAATTCAACGACTTGAGTGACCATATTTGTGATCTCTTCCTGTTGACGAATGTTGTCCTCATTCTTGCGGCCGACTTCCTCCTGATATCTCAATAACTGAAGATTAGCCGAAGCTGTCAGACAAAAGACTATTACAATCATAACATTTAAATGAGAACCGACTTAATTGTTTGGCGCAATCGTGGATTAGTTGCAATTCCTTCTTCTCTTCGATTTCAATATCGTTAGCGCGAGAGACGGCCTCACATTTCAACCTAAGATTCTCTTCTTCTAAATTACCGATTCTTTTATGTAATTCTTCCCAATTGGTTATAATAGATGTCTTGTCATCAGACGGCTGTTCACAGGCTTCAGATTCAAACTCTTCTGCCTCAATGTCTGCGCTATATATTTGCAATAAACCATTTTTCATCGATAACTCATGTTTTAGTTGAATAACCTGTTGATCACAATATTCTTATATGAATCTTAAAAAGCATAATATTTTATCAATTTTTAATTGATTTGCATTTAATTAAATAAAATAATTAAATATGTAATTAGTAAACAAATAACAAACCCTTTCACTTGTGTTAATCAAATCATATTTAAGTTTTTCGACCTAAAAAACAAACAATTGATGCAAACAATTATAATAAAACAAAAGCAAAACATTCAGAAATAATTTAGAAATAAATAAACAAAAAGAGATATGAAATGAGAGTCAAAAATAGTGTCAAACAAGTGTCAGATGAGAAGCTCAGAGAGAAAGTTATCTTTTATTGGATTATTGATCACAACTTACGGCTTCATTAGAGGCCGAGACTTCGGTTTCTAACTCATCGTTGCGAGCGGTCAGTAGTTTATTCCTCTCCAATAATGACTGTCCTATTCTGGCGGCCAATTCAAGATCTCTCTCTTTCTGTTTGTTTATGAAATGATTAAAAGAGAGACAATCATTGGAATGAATGCCTACTTCTTCTAGAAGTTTGGTAACGGCTTCGATATCATTATAAGTTTTTGTCATTTGGCTCAAGCGGTCAGAAGAGAGAACAAAATAATTGAGTGTTTCCTTTAATGTGTCGGGACTTAAGTCTATGGGAGTGTCGATGTCTATGAGTGGAGTCTTAATGTAAAAGTCGTTGTTTTCATAGCCTTCGATATATTAACCCAATTATAGATTAATTGAAGAAAATGTAATCATTACCTGAAAACTGGGTAATAGTGTCGAAACGGAGTTTATATCTTGGGATCTGCTCCTCGACAAGAGTTAATAGTTCCACTTCGTCGACAATATCACTGTTATTGCAAATGTCTGCAAAATTTAATGTTTACTCTTATAGTTATTATGATTATTGGCATTGAATTCATTCATTATATCTATTATTAAACTTAAAACAAATATAATATTCAGTTCTAATGCTTTTAATCCTAAAATAAATCATTTCTTTTGAGTTTTTGTGATAAAAATTGCGATAATTGAATAAAACAACTCAAGAATGCAATAAAAAGGATAATAAAAATGATAAATAGAGGACACGATTATTGGCATATCATTGAAGATCACTTGAGAGCCAAAAGCAATGATTGGGTAATAGTTTAAGACATGAAAAGATGAGCACAAATTGATTGACAAATCAATAAAATAAACAAAACTATATTAAAGGCATTAAATGATTGTTAGACCTGTTATTGTCGACGAGTGACTAATTGTCTTAATATTAGTCTTATTAATGGTGTGACAGTCGATGCAATCAACAGCTAATGACAAACCATTTATCTCATCATTAGTGCGATACTTGTCGAGTGAAAAATCATTTTTATCGATATTTTTACCCTCAAATGTGTCGGCATTTCGTGTTTCGTCCAGTTTTACGATTAAATTAAACGACAAAAATAAAAAGCAATTAAATTACATAACAATCGCTATTATGTCTCTTATTATCATTTCTTCAAAACACGGTTTATCTCTATTTATATCTTATCTCTAAATAGAGATAATTAGCTCTAAATTATAGCAATTAGTGTACGAAAGGCTCAAATAAGTGAACGATTTATGAGAAAAATGTTTTAAAAACAATTTGTCGCGAAATAGGGTTTTAAGGGTTTTATTATGTTTTGATGTTTTGATTGCATTACTATTTGGAGGCGAATAACCTTCACATGAGTTGAGACCAAAACAATAGCCAATACAACACTTACCATAAATTTCGTTGATTAACACCAAACTTCCAGATCATCTTCAAATCAGATCCCGATCTTTGGGATTATACTTCTCATCGATCATTTAGATGAACAAATTGTGACCAACAAAATCTTATTTTGATTTGTTATGTCATTTGCCTGAAAGAGTGAATTTGTAAAGTTTAGAACAAATAATACCCAAATAGTAAAATGATTTGTTTGAACAGAAATGACTGAAATGACTGAATGACAGAACAATTATTTCTTAAACATTAGAAAAGCAATGATTTGTTACATAATTACATGTATTTTATCTGTATTTTTATCGAAAACTGCAAAATAATGAGTTTTTATTAGAATGTGATGACAATCGGTTGGATAACAATCACTTAAATGAAGGTCTTTTCAATGTAAAGCAATGCTCTTTTATTCAAAACATTTTCCTCATTCTCTATCAAATTGCCCTTGATCTAGCATAATTAAACAGTGAGTCATTCATAGGCCAAGATTTAATCTTGAAACCGAGTTTTCAAGTTTAACATTTTCAAAATGATTTGATGATCTAAAAAGTGACCAAGATATTGCCATCAATAAATATGCTCATTTTTATCTTGGTCCTAAAGAAGATATATTAATAGATAAAATTTTGCCTGATGATTATTAAATTTGAAGTTTTAAAGTTTTAGTTATAATCAAGATCATTTAAAAATTACCGCTAGTAGGTTAAGTGCAAAACTGGAATAGTGTCTAGCATCTATATTGTTTCTTCTTGATAAGAAGTTCTTGTTGGAGCTTGCAAGTTGCAACTTGCAAGATTCTGTTTTGTAGGGCAATCAAACGTCATTTGTGGTTAGCATTGAATTTCAGTAAACATTGGTTTAAAACCCATTAAAATCAGTTTAAATTTATGTGAAATAAATATAATTAAATGAAAATTATTTTTATAAATTCAATTGAATTACAAACGAATTAAAACCTAATATAAAATGTTTTATATATTAATTGAATGAATGCTATAAATGTGTGAAAATCTTAGGCATAGTTTCGCCGGTTTTCTGTAAACAAAAACATTAATGTTTTGTCAAATTAGGCAAAAAAATTGTAAATATTTTGAATCATTTAAACCGGACTTCAATCCATTGAACCCAATGTTTGTCTGACGGATAAAACTTATATTCAATTAATAATTAAATCATTTTTGAATTGATGTGAAAATAGTCATCAGTTTTACTGTTTTGGTAATAAAAATGATAAGTTTGTCGAAAAAAATAAAAGAAAAAAAGTCCGAAGAAAATAATAATCAAAGAAAGAGACCATTGATTAGAGACACTCTTCTGCTGAAAGGTTTGACATTAATCTGACTTTGAATTGATTTAATGTTTGGATAAATTGCTTAGAAGTACAAGAAATGGAGGGCCAAATGCCTGACTCCTGTTCTGTAATATTTCCCAATTCCAACGAATTGTTTCGATTTGATCTCTATATAAGCCCTCCTGAAGACTGCTTTTGGTCCGGAGGAAGGTTTAGGTTTACTATCGAAGTGCCTCAAGAGTACAATATTCTGGTTTGTATTGATTCCAATGATTGCAACTAATATTGAGTTCACTTAAAGCCCCCTCACGTCAAATGCCTGACCCGGATATGGCACCCAAACATCTCTGAAGACGGAGATATTTGTCTCAGTTTATTACGAGAGAGTTCTATCGATGGGATGGGGTGGGCGCCCACCCGAACACTTAAAGATGTCATTTGGGGTCTCAACTCACTCTTCAATGTAAAGATGTTTTGCAATAAACTCTTAATAATTGTTTTCAAATTAGGATTTATTGAATTTCGAGGACCCCCTCAATGATGAAGCGGCCAATCATTTCATGAGAGATCGGGAGGGCTTTCATAACAAAGTCAGAGAATATGTACACAAATATGCAAAGTCTTAAAAGTGTCTCATATTTGACGATAATTTTGAATCTTTTTTAAATCAAATAAATATTAAAATTGATATAAAAAGTGTCAAAGAAGTGACTATTCGAGAGAGTGTTCTGCAATCTCTTCCAATTCCACTCTTTCGAAGTCCATTTCCCTCTCATAAAAGGCAAGTAATGCCAGAAATATAACTGAAATAACAATTCCTATGTTCTGAAGCGCCCAAATCTGAAGCATACTTTTGACTCCCTTTCGGGAGGCGTTTTCCATCGACCGGTTCATCGCTCGCATCACATCCACTAATGCCATATACAGGAAAAAACCGCCTGAAATGAGAACTTTTTGAGCATTGAATTAATGTTAAGATATATATTACCCGCTAAGGCGAATATATAGGGAGAGGCTTCTTCTGCTTCATCCCCAAGGAATATACCCAAAGCAAGACCTGGATAGCATGCACAGGCACAAAGAAGGATCCACAGAAAGCTTTGTCTCATTTTCATTCCGGCTCTGATAAGTACAGCAAACGTTCCCAACCGATGCGCCACTTCTTCCAACATAACGGCCACTGATATACTAATTCCGGCCAAAATATTTCGATCGAAGGCGGCCCCCATTGATAGTCCATCAATAAAGTTAAGCAGAGCATCACCTAGTACAATCATCCAGGCCACTGTGTCGATATTGACTGTTGGTGGAGAATCCTGATCGAAACGCTGACTCCTAACACCCGGAACAATATCCTCCTTGGTTTGCATTTTCCTGATTGGATCGGCTTTATTGCCATCGGATATAACCTGAGTGGTGTTGACCGGTGTCACCACATTGACAGTGGATAAGCATTGAGCCAACTGTTCTCTCGTCGAATTGAGGAGAGCCTCTCTTTGTACTCCAGAATTGGATCGATTTCTTTGCATTTCGAAAGACTGTGGACTTTGGCCCTCATTTGGAGACTGTTTGTATGCCATTTGTGTGATTCCGGACAGAATATCCTTTTCTTCTTCCCTTGGAATTGAGGGTCGTTTACGTTTGCCTTTACTTCTAAGTGTGGCTACGATTTTGAGTATCATTTCAATGATATAAAACATATAAATGCCGACAAATATGAGGAAAGTGTGCCAAAAGTAGATCCTATACTTGTCGTCCACGATATCGAAAGCTTGTGGGAAGAGGTGGAGAATAGCACTTCCCTACAGACAAGACATTGAATGAGTTGTTATTCTAAGTATAAGTATATCCAACCGCAAGACCGCCGACAGCCAGTCCTTCGAAAAGAGTTAAGATTATTCTTCGGGCGTTCTTATTAAGGAATGGCAGTACTATTAGTCCTCCCATTGAGACAACGATCGATAGGGTGACGAAGAGAACACCGAACCCCCAAACCCTCTCAATGGAGGGTTCAATCAATTTAAGTGATTGATTCTCATCTTCGTGATGAGACCGAAGGGTATCGCCATAACAGATGGGACGGGTCTGTTGGAACAAAATTAGTGGACATAGTCTAGCAATGATCTGATGGAAAGTAATGGAGGATTTGGGCACCAAATCCAACATTTCACTGGAGGACAAGCATTCAGAGGTAACCGCTTCACACAATTCTTTTCTGTTGTGCTTTTTATTGGCGAACTGATCACATCCCAGATCTCTGTCTTCCATCGGAGACTTTCTTCGCGATCCTCTTCTCAACTGAATGTCATGGAAATAGTCTATGAGTCGACTGATGCGCGACTCATTCATTCTGACCCTATGGGTCGGGTCTAAGATTATGTGTCCTCTCAAGAGAACAAATCGGGCCAAACGCTCGATATCTCTAAGTTCTTTGAGAATGGGCTCAAAAGTGGGAGCCTTTTCATCAAAAGTTTTGTTTTGATGAAACTCTTCGTGAATTTCTTCTTCATTGTAGTCGAGAGAAATGACATTTGATATGAACCATAAATGTAAGCAAACTATTACTAAAAGAAATGATTGACTCATTCTTTTCAATTGTCAAGTATTTGTGAATTGGATTTTAAGTGACTTTTCATTCAAAGAAATCAAATCAATGGTTGAATGAAAGTCGCGGCAAATATTTAGCTCTAAAGAGATTTTATGATAACTCAATACAGCCTTAAATGCATACAAAAGTAATCTCTATTTGTTTTGAGAGACAATTAATGTTCAGTTGGTATCAAATCATTGAAGATAAGGCTATACTCTTGAAATTAAAGCCAATATTTTGTTTATTTGTATTAATCGTTACCATTGATGGGAATGAAGATTAGTTTGGAGTCAAATTTGAAACCATTTGAAAACAGTTTTTATTCACAATGAGGTCAAAAGATTTATACAATTGTTTGAATTTTTTTGTTTTTTTCTTTGAACACACCATCAGATGATAAATAAAATTTTTAATGCATTACTTGTTTATCAAAATATGCATTATTTGTATTTACAGAAAGCGAAGTAAAACTTAACAATAAATGGATCACAGATTAGAATATAATTAATAGTTAACCCAATATTATATCCAAATATATATAACAGTTATATAAACTATTGATGCGATTATACGGTCTATAGATTAATGCATTTCCACTATAAGTACCGATATATTGATTACGAAAATACCGAATCAATAATTTCTGTCTTCAATTCAAATAAAACTCGAAATAAAGGATTCAAACCATTCGACAAAATTCTGATACAATTCTATGAAAAGGCCGTAAAATTTGTACAAAACATAATTCATGATTAGTGTTGAGTTTGTCCCACAAGTGAACAGTTTAATTGGAGGACAGGTTCTCTATACCCGTTTCGATTGCGATGATATCCATGTGTTGATGGAGTGCTTTATGTGTTACTTCGTCTGAGATCCGAAGTGCATTGTCTTCACTGTCATACCCACTGTCCTGTCGGGTGCGCTCACACTCAGACTTGGCGTTAGTTAGAAATTCAGTCGATTCTGTGCCAGACTTGCGATTGTTTTTCCTGTTTTTGGCTCTTTTCTGGTTTTTTAACTTTCGCCCCAAAATACTAGAGTTGGGACGGAATACCGTTTTCGACACATTTTCACTGAACCGCACATTCTTTTTGTTCTTTTTCTCAAAATACAAGTCATCGTCACTACAAATATCTTCCACCGAATGCCAGAAGACTGACAAGAGATCCAAATCACTATCAAAAGAATCGCAGTTCGACTCAGAAACTGTTCTCCGGTTCCAACTGTGAGAGTACTTTAAGATTCCTTTTGTTGAGTCCTGTCCTCAATATAATTGGTGGTCAATACTCACTCAAAACCTATCAATTTATACCTCATTCGTGGACTCAGATATTGTTCGCCGCGAAAACCGGCTCTTATGTGACTTTTTGGACATGTCTTCAGTGGGATCACAATCTCTGGAATCGTTGGCACTTCTCTGACTTTGACCCTCCGGTCGGAACTTCGCTTCGGATTCGTCACTATTATTATCGGGAGATCTTTGGACATCATTTTGATTCCCATATGAGGACGTAGTGACCCCTTCTTTGTTAAACTGAGATCACAAGACATTAAATTATGAATTCATTAATTGGTTCTTACCTTCAAATGTATCACAACTTCGTCCGAACCGATCGATTGGACATTAATTTGACTTTTGTTGAGATCGTAGACATTGGCATCGATTGCACTCTCTTTCAGAGCAATCAATTCACTCATCATTTCATTGATATTCTTCTCGCAGATGTTTGCCATTATTTCTGCATTCAATCAAATGATAAAATTGGATCAAATGCTATGATAATTACCATGATAATGTTTGCATTAATGAAGTAAGTATTCATCTCAACAGAGATTTACAGCAAAATATAGACTCATTTAAATAAAGTTTCGGTTAATTAAGTCTTAATGCAATTAAAGAGGAATTGCGAGGAAAGGGAGGAAAACCGATAATTTTTGTGCCGATCTTATTATGTGATTCAAAATTTATTAACAAATGTCAACCAATTTATGCCAAAGAATACTATCAATACTCACGTGAATGCAATTTATAGCCAAATGTCTTTTCAATTGAATCGATTTTATAGACAATTAAATTGAATTATATTTGAATTGTTTTTGAATTGAAGGCAAAGTAATGCTAAATGTTATACACGTATGGATACAAACGGTTCACTTCAACAGAATAGGGCTGTAATGTAGTGACAATTCACTCGTTTTGCAACTCATCAATGATATGAACTGCAATAATATTTGCACCTTTGTATTCTCATTGTTGTCCCCTTACTCATTGCACATTGGTCAAATACTTTATTTGAAAATTGAGATATCAACTACAAAATATACAACATTTATCATGATTATTGATTTTTTATGTTTTCCAGTCTTCATAATTAATTAACAAACTGAAGTAGTTTACTTTCCTTATTCTCTTGGAATCTATACTTCTATACTTGGAATTAAGTGAAGAGTTTTAAAAATAATCTTGTCCATTTTGTTTTTCATAAAAAAGACTGATTCTTGAACTAAAACTGAAAAATGACAAAGAAGAATATTGAATTGAACTCAAAATATGTTGCTCGACACTGTTAAGCGCTATGAGTACCTCTACATTAAAGAGTGTTTGGCAACAATTCTGTGGAAAGACTTCCCCTCAAAACCAGTTCAATGTGTTAATGGTATCGACTATTGATTTTCCAGTTGTTTACCGAAAGTTCTCGAAATTTACACAATGTATGACAAAAATCAAAAGTGAAAAATAAATAGTTGTAATCTCATAATAACCATATCTTATCTAGTATAAGTCCAATAAAAGCAAGGTCATCTCCACCAATATTTATATTAAATACTTAGTTTATTGAATTATATAATAATAAAATAATAATAATATTAATACAAATGTAATCCATTGAGGGATTCATTCATTCAATGTTTGCATTCGTTGTAACGCTTTATATGAATGAAAGCAGTTTTTAAAGCTCTCCTGAAATGGGTTTTAATTTCTAAACAAATTTGAATCAAACGCTTAATTCATGTCAAATGGGTTCAGACAATGAGACACAAACGGGTCGCCGGTCAGGTCGGGGCAGAGGTCGAGGGAGGGGACGGCCTCCCGGAAGACCAGCAAAAAAGACCAAAAGTCCGAAAAAGCCGCCGAAATCTGAAAAAATAAAAAAAGAAAAAGACATCGATTTTATTGGGAAAGACATTGAGAACAGTGCCGACACTTTTACGAAGATAAAGACCGAACCCTTTTCAGACCTCAAGTCTTCCATCGATTGTATGTTTTAATCTTTTGAGTCAATTGTTTTCTTAAATGATTTGATTTTTGCTTCAAAGTTGAGGACAGCATAGAGTCAGAGCTGACTTCCATATCATTCGTGACTCCGGCCTCGAAAGCACTTCACGGAAACGAACCCTTGAATTGGAAATATAAGGTTAATCTGATCGGAGAAAAAGTGGTTAATCCTCGCATCCATTGCTGTGAGAAGTGTTTGCTACCAATTCTGGTCTACGGAAGAATGGTTTGTCTTTTTTTGTTTATTATATCAATAATGACGAGTATTGTCCGCACCGGTAGATCGCCTGCAAACATGTGTTTTGCTTGAGTTGTAGTCAACAGAATGACAAACAGTGTCCCCGTTGTGGAGACAAAGTGATCAGAGTTGAGAAAAGTCCTTTGGGGACAGTCTTCATGTGTCAGACCGAGTCTTGTAAGAGGACATACCTGAGTCAACGCGATCTTCAGGCCCATATCGAGCACAGACATCTTCGTAGACAAGTCTCAGCCTCTGCTCTCATCCCCTCCAACAGTGCAAATGTCATAACCACTAACATTGCTAAGGATGTGCCCACTCATACTGGAGTGGGTTCTCGATCGGCACAGTATAGCAGTTCTTTCCAGAGCCCTATACCTGTTGTGAGCTCACGTTCTAACCTCATAACAGTTCCCATTCAGGATGAGGTCAGTTCTGGAATGAACTCAATGGCACCAAATGTCAACTCCCAGTCATCGGTGTTAGTCTCTCCGCCACAACCTGTCTCTAGTTATGGTGTTCCCCAACAAACCCCTTACGGTCATCCAAACCCTCATTTGCAGTGGTCATCAATGCCGACCACAAATACTTATGGTTATAGACCTCCTCCTTCCTGGCCTCCAATGTCTCCATACAATAACCCATTTAACCGCCCCTATGGTTATCCCCAATGAACACACATTTCAATCATTTTTCACAAATTTGTCTCAATTTATATCATTTGAAAGCAATTAATAAATTAATTTTAATTTATTGTTTGAGTAAATTGTTTACAAATATCTTACATTAAATGCAATAAAAGTCATATATTATAATACTTTTAATAATTTCAGTGAAGTTTAGAATTAAAACTCAAATAAATTTTGCGAGAAGTCTAAAAAAGGCAGAGATTTTATATAATTAATCACAGATTTTATATATTTAAAGCATTTTGTATGCGTTTATGGAATGGAAGCATTAGAAGAGGTCGGCCCTCTTTTTCAAACTTGTCTGTTTCCAAGCCGGCAGTCCATAGAAGTCTTCTCTCGTCATTTCCAACGCTTCCTATATATCCAAATATTTGTTAGTTTTTATTTAAACGATTTAATACTGAAAACTACTTTGAAATCTTCGGCTGACAAATAAGATTCGAGACAAAGAGGGTTCAGTTCTTCAGGTCTTTTGCGGAGTTCATCCAAACTGTAATGAGTTGAGTCGGTATTCCTTAACTTCGACAACATTTCCTGAATCGGAACCATTTCTCCAGCTTTGTGTCCGTCCTTTCATTTTATCGATTAATGTATAAATTTATTAAAAAATACTGAATTACCTCAATATGGATGAGCGCCACATCTTCTCTGTGTTTCCATTCAGGAAAAAGTGCAGAGAAGGAGTGGGGTTCGAGTCCAGCGCACACCACATGTGCTTTAGGCGGCTCTTCACTATTTTTGGCTAAAAATAGAAATATTAGTTGAAAACTAATGTATATAATGTATGAATAAAGACCATAACAATAGGAGAGGGCAAAGTCAAGGGCACATTTGCGATCAGCATTCCATCGAATATTAACCGAACCAATGGTTGTGTTGGCTTCAGATTCTTCATTTGGATCCGTAGAGAATGTAAACTTGGATTCCCATAAAAATATTTGGCTTTCGTTGTCAAACAGGAAAAAGGTTGGCTGTTGTGCGCCGTATACGTCCTCCTGAAGGAACGGATACGGATTCATGTGTTCACTACTTCTAAACGAACACAAAATCTCTTTTGGTTTGAATTCTCCCGAAGAAGAGGTTAAATGGAAGAGTCGCGGACAAAATGAATACGAATCAAAAGAATCCAATAAACTATAGTAAAGACTCCGATAATCTCTATTCTCATCAGATAAGAAGATGTGCCAAAAGTCATGGCTTTCCTTTCCCTCTTCCAACTCTATAATGGAATAATTGACATCAGATTTGAGTCCCATTTCTGATGACATGTTTTTAATGAGGTTTTCGACCGCCCTTTGCATCACTTGTCGCGTCTCTTCCAAACATTTGGATCCCTTCCAAACATATATTAAATTTGACGAAGAATTTAGAAAAACAAATGCGGTTCGACTCCGAAGACTTTGTACTTTACACTCAACTTCTATAAGAGAGGCCTCGTTTGGCACAACTCCTCTCACATAAAACATTTTGCAAACGCTGTCCGACTTCTGTCCTCTTTTTCCCCGAAGAATAGCTAAACTTCCTTTGAATAAATTGAGAAAACAGGGCTCCTCTTTGCGCTCAGACACACGAACCTAATATTAATGGAAAAACTTATTAATAATTGAATGATAAACAAAAGGATAGACTTTGAATCCCTTGCCTTATAGTCTAATAATTGCGGCAAAAGTTACAAAAAAAGAAAAAGTTTTTACAACAATTAGGAACCGTTCAGAAAAGATTATTTTCAAGGATAGGGTTCATTCGGATAGGGAATACCTGCTGAGCCTTTTCTTTGTCCAACTCGACAGTCATGAGAGCGGAGGCGCCCTTTTCTTTGTTTGAAGTGTTGATTCCGTGCCAAAAGAAATAACAGGTTCGGTCTCTACCTATCATTGAATGACGCGATACATTCCCTGTCTTTAGTTGTCGGCCCACTCGGGAGAGTCTGTAGTGCCAGCGGACGACATATGTATCGCCTGAATAAAAACAGCACTTGTTTTGGTCCGAGAGCTCATGTTTTTCATATTCTGATATCTGCCAACACTTTACATCTAATGAAGTGATTGAGATATGCCGTCCCTCGAGTTCGTCATCCCAACGAACTCCACGACCTAAGTGTGAGGCCTCTAATATCATATCGGGTTCGGGAGCTTTGGTCTCAATCAATGCTTTTACGTCAAATTGAGAACCAGAATAAATAGATTTTGGGTACGCTTTCTCACTGGGTGTTGACTTTATAGCACTGGTAGTGGTAGTACTAACACTAGTGGAGGGCCAGTTTAGAAACTTATCTTTGAACAAAACAGATTCCATATTTTGGGAGACTTTCATAAACCACCCCCAATGAGGTCTCTTATCAGCCTTTTTGGGCGATTTCTCTCCGAAAGGGTTGAGATCACAATCGCTGTAATTATAGCCTCTATTCCACAGCTCTTTAGCCGAATCGAGTGAACACTTCCTTTTGATATTTGAGGCCTTATTTCCGACCCAAACATACATTTCTGATCCAAAATCAAAAACAAAGGCCTCGTCGGGGGTCAACATTTCATATTTGGGGACTCGACCCCAATAACTCTCATATGGGACTAACTGTTCATTATTCACGTGATATATCATATTTGTGCCAATAATCACCTCTTCATAGACCTCATCCTCTTCAGGAGGTTTTGGAGGATTGATTGCATCTTCAGAATTGGAATTCAATTCTTTAAAAAACAATTTATTACTCTTTTCATCCATTTTTTCTGGTTTTTGATAATCGATTGAAATTATATTATTTGAAGACCGAAAACATAAGTCTTTCTTCTCTTGAATTTGATTCGCGATTTCAAGAGTTTTTGTTTTTTCGATTATATTAGAGTATTGTCCGATCCATACAAAGAGGTTATCTCTGGTGACGAGTATATAACTATCACCGCTGTTAATAGAATCAAGGGTTGGCTCTACGAGTCGAGTCTGAGCTCTTCGTCTTCCTTTGATCTGAACTAACATTAGGTTTTGCATAGAGTTTGGCATATCATAGCTCTTCCACACATCTCTGGTTCCAACTGAAGAACTTCTCAATTTCCCTGCGATAGCCTTTATATCTTCACGACTGGCCAGTCCCGCCAAAGCAGAGGCAGCAAAGCTCGAAGATTTGGTTATATCTTTAGATTTCTTCGGTTTTATCTCTTGAGCTTTGGAATCAATGGAAGTGCTCTCAGTATAAGACTCGACTGTAAAGTCAGTTCTTGCAGCGAGTTTTCGGATAGGATTAGAACCCGTTCTTCGGTTATGCGTTTTAATTGACTTTTTATTACGTAATCTAAAAATAATTAAATAATTAACAAAATACTAATCAATGATATAATAAACAATAGACTCACAGGTCTGACAGACCGACACTAATGTCATCGAATATATCGTCACTTAATCTCTCATTTTTGGCCAATTTTTTGCTTTCATTAGAGAAGAATGAATTGAAATTTTCGTCATCGGATTTGGGAATAGAGACGACGACCACATTTTTAGGACTCGAATCCGAAGGCTTTGGATCGTCGCTCTCAGAAATCTCCAATTTTGGGATAACCATTGACTCAGTTTTAATTGAGTTTAATAATTGAGCGCTTTTTTCACTACGAAATGCCATCGCTTTTGGTGTCTTTCTCAGAACATCTGGTGTTTTGACGACAGGAGTGTCTGTTTCCAACATTTTTGCCTCAATTGTGAACTGTTTGACATCTTTCTCTTCGACTCTATTTTTCCATTTGAGACTCGAGTCCTCTAAAAGGGAAAGTCTGTCGGCAATACTCGTGGCTCTGTTTCTATTGGCATTATTGGGGGCTCGCAGTTGTACTTCCGTTTCACCACTTTTTGGGACTCTTCTCTTCCAATTTTCCTCTCCGTTGCGTTTAAGGGCAGCCAATCGGTCAGTAATACTCTGACCCCTGCCATCACTTTTCTTCACATCAGTACTCTCTATATCAATATCAATGGGTGTCGATGTACTCATTATTATACAACTGGACGGCCTCTTCTGATCCAACTTTTTATTATTACATAAATACCTTTAAAATATAAATTCCGAAAATCTTTAATAATTGTTTGAAAACCGATTCATATTTTGACAAAAGCCAAAGAAAAGTGTTTTAAAGTGAGACCAAAGAAGTGATCATCAGTTTTGACAGTATTTCAAAAATAAGTTTTGGCAGTCATTCAAAACCATTGACTTATTAATAGAATTAACAAAATGTGTGCAAAAGTTGAGAGCTTTGAGAATAAAGTTTGAATGCAGTGAAAGTGGTTTAAAATCTTTAATTAATTGATAAGAGTTTTGCTTAACTATTAATTGAGAGAACGGGTAGAAAATTACAAAATGTTTTCAAATTAGAATTAAAACATTCTTAATATTATAAGACTTTGAATAACCAAGTTCATAATTGAATAGAAAAATTGAGAGCAAATCCAATACATTATAAAATATTTCTGATTATTAGCAGAAATAGTATAGAAAAGTGAAATAAAATTCTTATTTTATAATACAAGTAGTGTTAGAATTTTACATAAAATTCAAATCTCGAAAAGTTAGAGAAAAATCAATTAATTAATTCAAACCAAACGTTATTTTGAGAAGAGTTTAGTTAACAATAAGACCATATCTTCGATGGGATTACCTTTGATTAGCTTTGTTTTCCTCATTTCGTTTTAGAGCACAATTCAGTGCCGGAACAGAGTTTCCGTTACTGTTGTTATTTGATTCCATGTTATCGTTATTTTGACTCAAACTCGACATCTCTTCCAAGTCATCCCCACTCGAGGAGGAACCTGTCTCTGAGGTATTGATCTCTTCGTTTGATCCGATGCTCTCACTCTTTAGAATAGACCTCACTTTTGAGTCCTTACTGTCAAGGCTTTGGTCGGACTTTTTAAGTGCACTTTTGACAGGTTTTGAGTCATTTTTATCGTTTTTAGGCCATGTCTTCAAAATACTCTTCACTTCAACTGATTTGAAAGAAGAGATGTTCTTATCTTCTGATCCGAACTTTAGTATACTTTTGGTTAAGTTATTAGTTGAATGACTGGGACTGGCCTTCGATGAGTTCACACCATTTGTTCCATTCCTAAGAGTGAGGCTCTTCTCAATGCTCTCTTCAATACTCAGATTCTTCTTGAGTATAGGTTTTGGCAAATTGTAGTCTTCTTTGGATTGAATGCACTTCTCATCAAAACTCTTGTGTTTGAGAATTGAATGAATTTGTGATAAAGGCTTACAACTGGAAGAAGGCTTTGAAGAGATATCGATCTCATGGACAGCAGTTGAGGTCAATAAAAGCGAAGGATTTCTTTGATCCGTTTCTGATCCCAACGAATGGCGCTTAAGAATTGTTTGTTTTGATATTAAGTCAAAGCTGTCCCTCTTCTTCAGAATTGATGGCAATGTTTTGATCTCAGTTTCATCCAAACTCTTGCGCTTTAGTATTGGTTTGACACCAATTTGATCCACAATTAGTCCATTGTTCGCAGTTTCCACTAAACTCTGAGAGCACTTGTCTTCAGACTTTGTTTGAGATGATTGCGGTTGAGTTGTGTCAGATGGTTGGGCACTAGTGGTGGCGCTATTGGTTGCCGTTAAGCTCAGAGTTGGTCCGAGTCTTTGATTATCACTCTTTTGGTTGTTATTGTCAGAGATGTGGATGTCGTCACACTTTGCAGTTATATCCTGTTTCTTAGCGAAAGACATGTCAGTCAGTGTTGTGGCAACGCTTCCATGTATGGCATGACTGACATCATTGGCATAACTTTTACCAAAAGGGATTCATTTCCGACATTTCACTACTTCTGCAACAAATCTGTTTACAAATGAATTGCAAAACAAAATCCAATTGACTTACAGTCAGAATAAACGTTACGCCAAAACACTTAATCCAATCCCCTATTCATCAAATCAATAGAAATGGAGTAAAGTTTGTGCTCTCCTTATATCCATCCGTTGTTTAATGAAGTCTTTCAATCAATTCATGTTTATTCAGACAATACGTTAATGTCATTGACAACAAAATTGATACTCTCTGCCATCCATCACATTCTGTCCTCCCACAGCCCTCCCTGAGCCCTCCCTCTGCTCTACCTGTGCTTTGGGACTGCCCTCACTGTCCTTTCCCTTCCTTTCTTTAAGACCTTGAGTAGAGGGCAATGTTTATTAGTGTTAACCAATTGTTTTGCGCCAATCGTTGCAATCAATTCAAAATCTATGGTTTTGCGTATTTGACTGTCAGTTGAAATACTATTGCATTGAATGTCTATTATATAGCATTCAAACTGTTAGTCGATTTACGTTTCAATTTATTAAAACAAATATTGATTTAAACTCCAAATAAACTCTATTTTTATTTATTTTATTTTTCAGACCATTTCCTCAAATAATGTTTTAGTCATAAGTTATGTAACGAATGGAAGGAATGTTAGGAAAGACTAAAAACCTTTCAAACGATAAATCAGATGAAAATCGACGAAAAAGTGCTTTAATTGTCAAATCCCAAGATTATGACAAAAACAACTATTTTAAGCTCAATCTAAGAGCAAATCACTCGAGAAGTGATGCCATCACTGAATTGGAACTCATTTACGACAAACTTAATGAGCAATTGCTGGACAACGACCTCTTAGACAGAGCCGAACGAAGAGATCTTCCATTCAGTCATCAACTGTTTTGGTCCAACGATCACAACAATAATGATATCTCTGGTCATGACTTAAGCCATAATTGCAATCAAAATGATCTGAAAGTCAAACAAATGGTTTGCAATAAGAATGAGAATGAAATGATTGGTAACTCTTATGAGTCCTTCAATAAGAGACGATCGATGGCCACAATCGCAGCGTTGGAGGCCTTACCTAATGAGCGCTCAGATTATGGCTTAAGAGAGCAGTGGATGTGTCGGTCGCGAACCCCTCCATATCGCCGCTCAGCCATTCCCGATATAGTGAGGGATGACTTTGCGATCAGAAAATACAACAAAAGTTTAAGTCATTCCCACTTATCCTCAAATGGAGAAATCTGTGGATTCAATTCATTGAAGAGAATCAATGCTAACAAACACTACTCAATGAGCTATTTATATATGACTTCCTCTAATGACCACATTTACTACAATGACAGCCATAATAGCATTTATACCAACGATAATGATCTGAAGTATTTGTCAAAAGCCAATATCAAAGTCGACGACTTATCCAATCGTCGAATAAGACAGTCGTCTGCCAATAATGTGTTGCCCCCTCCCCCTCCTTTCGGTATACCCAACACTGTTATATCACACTCTTCTGCCAACGATTACATTAGGGCTGAGTTGGACCCCAAAGAGAGTAATAAAATCCGCTTTCGATGTAAGCATTCAGATCCACATCTAATCCGAGACGACATGGCTTTTAGAAGTCTTAGGAAAGACAATAAAAGACAGCTTTCGTTGACCACATCAATGAACAACTCTTTGCCAAACATTTCAGAGACGCACAGAATATTCACAAAAGACTGAACTAAAGTCACTGAACGACAAACAAATATATTTTTAATCTCAGATTTATTTTATATAATCAGAAAACAATTTAGAAATTTAAATGAATTATTGTTTTTAGAAGTTTTGGATATTTTTTTGTTAACTATTATACTATTTGTTGAAAATGTTTACATCTCTTCAATAAAATCTATTCAAATGATTAAAATTTAGTCAAATATCGAAATTTTGATTCCTTTGGAAACAATTCGGTCTTATATAAGATAATACCTATTAATTGGGTGGAAAGCCATCTGTTTTGGTGCAGAACCATTCAAATAAACTAATGGCAAAAAACAATAATTGTCTTAATTTGTAACCTTTTGGATAACTTGTATCAAATAATTTGTGCTTGATTATTGCCAATATCCAAACTGTTGTCCATATTATGCAATATTTATTGATTCCAATGAACACTATATTGAGATCATCTCAACAATTGAAACCAATTTTATGGTTAGTTTGTGGATAACCTTGCTTCAATCTAAGAGTGTCAATACTTCAACCAAAAGTCTAATTAATTTATTTGAAATCTATTTCACATTTAATGAACGAAAGAGTAATTCAATTAAATATCTCTAAAGTTTAATATCTATTAAATCCCAAATTGAGAGCCATTTATATCTTCAATGATGTGAATTGTGGTCATCTTTCTTCTTGAGTACAGTTTCTTCACAGATCACCACAACCACAAACATAGCCAACCCATAGAGCATTCCGGGAGCGAGTTGTCCCCAAATACGCCACCGGGGAGTCCCCCAAAATTTTTGATTGTATCGCCAAACTTCGTTCCTATCATTCAATATGTTATTAAATGTGCACAACATATATGCCAAACCTGGCCCAGGGATCCTTGAGCCCTCTGGCAGCCAACTTCTTCTGCATTTCCATAAGATAGGGCACGTCTTCAACTTTGTATTGCTTCCAATCAGGAATATGAGTACCGGGGGGTAAATGCAGGCCAGGAGTTGGGGGTCGGGGCGCTTTCGGACCCGTTGTGCTCTCAGGGAATCCCCACTCCGGACGCTTCAAGAAATCCCAACGACTAGTTGTCTGACCCATTGTGAGGACAATGACTTCGATTATTTAAAAACCAAAAGATATTTAATTTATAAACAAATCCAATATTTTGTTTATTTTTCACAAAAGTAAACTAAAAACAGTTTTTATGGATATGAGGCGCACGTAAAGGATATAAGAAAATACAGTCACACCTCTGAATAAGAATAATTGGCATGGGAGAAATTTTCTTTCACTGAGAATTTTTTGTATTAAGAAAATATTTAGCATGGTTAGTACACCATTTAATTAATTAATTGCTCTATGCTTAAATTAATGAGTTTCCTTTATTGCTAATAAGAGTACAGTAATAGAGGTCTAACTGTATATTAATAACGTCTTTAATATTTACTTCAATTAACAACAGATGACATCATTGACATGAAAAGAGAGGCAAATGTTTACACAATTCTTGTTTTCATTTCCAATGTTTGTGAAAAAGTGCGCAAAAAGTGTCACATTTTTAATGCTATTTATCACTAATTGTCGTTAAAATAGTCACAAATTTAATCCAATTGTCTCTCAATTAATCCATTGATTATTAATAGTTATAGACATTTAAAAATGAGTCAAACGTCGGATCAGAATATGAGTGAACCCAATGATCGTCGGATCTCTCGAATGGACTCAAAGACTGCCAAAAGTATTAGTTCGGGTCAAGTGATCACAAGTCTGTCAAATGTGGTCAAAGAACTACTGGAGAACTCAATGGACGCAAAAGCGACTGTCATTACGATTAGACTCAAAGAGATGGGCAAAGAACTGATTGAAGTGGTCGACAACGGGTTCGGTATCGCTCAGCAGGACATGACTTGTTTGGCCAAAAGAAACTGTACCTCAAAGTTGAATCATTTCGAAGACTTGTTGTCAATCAGTTCTTTTGGATTTCGTGGCGAAGCCTTGAATTCATTGTGTATTTTATCTGAAGTTTCGGTTCAAACGCGACATTTGAATGACTCGATCGGAACTCATCTTAAGTTTGACTCCGAGGCTAATATCATAAACAAGGAGGCGATGGCCCTAAATGTGGGCACAACTGTTTCGGTTCAAAATCTGTTTCACAACATTCCTGTCCGTAAGAAAGAGTTTGTCACAAATCTTAAGCGAGAGTTCGATAAAATGCTTCGATTGGTTTACACCTATTGTGTCGGTTCTGTCGGTCTTCGCATTATTTTAACCAATCAAATGGCGAATAGGGCTAAACAGACAGTCCTCTCGAGTCCCGGTCTTTCCCTCAGAAACAATATCATTGAAGTGTTTGATGTAAAACAAAGCAATCTTTTGATTGAATTGAAACAAAGCTCTCAATCCTTCGAAGACTTGAATTCCGACCCAATTATCGAAATATCGGGTTTTATATCTAAATGTGATTCCGGTTGCGGTAGAAGTGCGGCCGACAGACAATTCTTTTATGTGAACCGAAGGCCCTGTGATGTGAAAAATATATCGAAATTTATTAATGATATTTACCGTCAGTTCAATAAAAATCAATTCCCGTTTCTCTTAATTAATATCACAATCGATAAGAATTGTGTCGACTTTAACCTCTCGCCCGACAAAAGACAACTTCTTATCGCAAACGAAGACAAAATATTTGCATTAATTAAAGAAACACTTCTAATGATATATAATAAGGAGAGCACCGGTCCCTTAAACTCAATGACCAATTATATGACACACAGCACACAACTATCACAATACAAAAGAAAAGAAGTGGAAGTCGACGAAGAAGTTATATCTATCCTCCCTTCCCCTATTAAAATGGCTCGATGTCGATCCCCCTGTGATTCCCCCTTTAGAGAGATTGCAAGTCGTGATGTAATAACGCCTCCAATTCCTGAGGAGAAGAATTGTGATTCAGTCCCACAAAAGTCTGGACCAAAATCTTTTACATCTGCTCTGAATGTAATGAATGACAAAACGACAAAAAGAACACAAATAGAAGTCATTAGTTCTGAAAATAGAAATGACAATAAAATAGGGTTTAAACCAATTCCTGATAACAACCCTCTAATAGTAAGCGACGTTCCTTTCGAGTCATCAGAAGAGTCAATATTTCGAATGAATGAGATAATAGAAGAGACAGATCTCAAGACAACTTGTGGTGGATCTGAGATAAACGTAAAGAAATGTCGGACCGAATGCACTATTGTTATGGAATCAGATGAAGAGGAAGAACCAAATATTGGTCACAAGAGTGAGACTGTCTTAACAAATATGATTGAAAGTCAAACTAATGTCATATCAAATGTGGTAACAAATAGCCCACAAACTGGTGAAACGGATGATATAGTGGTTGATATAAATTGCGAACAAATTAATCGACTCTTTATTAAATCAAATGAAACAAAAGAGACGAGAAATGAAAGGAAATTCAGTGCAAAAATAAGTGCCTCACAAAACAATAGGGCAGAAAAGGAACTGATCGGTGAACTCAATAAAAGAAGTTTCGTACGAATGAAAATCATCGGTCAGTTTAACAAAGGCTTTATTATAACGCAATTGGGGACAGACCTGTTCATTGTGGACCAACACGCCTCCAATGAACGCTTCAATTATGAGAGACTTATGACAAACACTGTTATCGAAACTCAAAATTTGTTTCTTCCGATGCCTTTGGAGTTAAGTTCTGCGAATGAGATGGTAGTCATCGATCACTTAAATGCCTTTAAGAAACTCGGGTTCGGTATTACTGTTGAGGATAAGGCAATGCCTGGACATCGAATCTTTTTGTCGAGTATACCCATTAGTAAGGAGTGGACGGCCGGTAAAGAAGACATCGAAGAGATTGTGGGCAAAATAATCGACACTCCAATAGAGTTAATGAAAGACTATAAGTTGGATACCTTTAAGCGAGTGATAGCTTCGCGCGCCTGTCGTTCGAGTGTTATGATCGGCACTTCTCTCTTCAACTCACAAATGAAGACAATTGTCTCACAGATGAGTGAACTTCAGAATCCATGGCATTGCGCTCACAATAGACCAACGATTAGACATTTGATTAATTTAAGTGATATCTCGTCCTTATCTCCACTCAAGTAATCTTTGTTTGGCATCACTTTTATTCAGATTCGTATCGAAATATTTGTAGAAATGAAGTGTTTTATCAAAAAATGTTTGTATTTACAGAATATAAATATAAATATAGTTTGGGTTAGGATTCGATTTTGAGATTCTTTTGTATAATTAGATAATCCTTTCAATTGTGTCAACGGATTAAAAATAGTGATAATAAAAGTGTTAAAAATATAGTCAAAAATCCCGGATTTAAGTGATTGGATGCCAACTATTGGGTAGAAATGAGTGAATGTGAGAATTGAGTGGTGATAAGTTACCGTGATGAAATAGTTGCATCGGTCACCGTTACAGCACTCGACACACTCCCAGTCGTTATACCAGATTCTGTCACAACGTTTACTCACATTACGGACCGATTCGTCACATATTCTCTGATTTGACAATAAATACAATAATTGATTGCATTTCGACTAAACTGTAATTACTTTAGACGAGCATCGCTTCGATATATAGAACTGTTTCTCTCCAGTGGGGGCCCAATAGGGTGTGCCTTAAATTAAGTGTTTAGGAGTGCGTCAAACTCTAAGACTCGGTACTCACTTCCCCACCGAACTTCTGTTAGACATCTGTCATCTGATAGTTCACAGGTTCTGACCGTTTCAACGCATTTGTCTTTATTGTTCTCCTGGTCTTTACACACATAACACTCCAGACATGAAACTAATTAATCACTCATTAAAACATTTGATTGCATTTTCAGTCAACACTCAGTCATACCTTCGCGACAGAAAAGAAAAGTCAAAATTAAAATCTCCGCAATTAAACCAAAATTAGTCCAGAATTTCATTTTTGACGTAAACTTTATGCCATTATTTTAAGAAATTGTATTCAATTAAATAAAAAAGATTTTATGAAATATTAAAATAAAAACATTCATTCAAAAGAAGTTGGGCCACACCTGTAACAGACCTGCCCTCAAATGACTTGTGATGTACACCTGCTTTGAGAACAGGTAAGTTGTTTGACAGTTGATACTATGGGCGCACATTTCGGATTGACGTGCGAACAGATTTACCATTCATTCAAAAATTATTTGGGAAACATATGAAGTTTGTACCTAATTGCCCAGGGTTAGTGCACTTTCTCAATGTCATGCCCAGGGATAATAGAAACAATATTATTGTTTAAATTTAAAAGGTAAATTCTATTGCACTCTAATATGTGTTTGTACTACAAATCATGTCATTTCTATTAACCTTAACTCAATGCATCAAAATATTGGTCACAACCAGAACTGTTAATCTTTACAATTAGCAAAATCACAAAAAAAAATGAAAAGGCAATATTGCGGGATAAGTCATGCTAACATAGGGCCATATTTCAAATTTGAGTTCAACTTCAAAAATCAATTTAGACCTCGGGCTTCTCATAATTGATAAGAATTTTGTGCTAGAGATCTAATAAATTGTTATAATCCATCTTTACCAGCTCCAAATCATCCATTAAAAAAATCCGGAAAATTTGGAAGGCCATATTTTAAAAACTGTAATTAATAAAATACCTAAACTAGATTTTAATAAAACTATACTTCTATGCCTACTTAAATATAATAAATTGTTTTTTTGAAAAACAACTATATCATGATAAAACTGATTTCGAAAATTCCAAAATTTTTCCAACATAACCTGTTTAAAATTTTAACAAAATTATAATCCAAAGTTATACATTTGAGCACATTATATATCATATTTAAAAATCAAATTAAATGATCTTTTTTAAAAGTTGTAATTTATCATAAAAAACAAATAAAGTTGATGTTATTGAGAATAAGACCGAATACAATACTAATTTTTAAATATTTTAATAATAATGTTCAAAGCTATATCTTAGCATTTCAATTTTATTATTACATCCGATAAGTTGTATAGAAAATTTATTTTAAAGTTTAAAGTATAGATTTATCATTTTTAAACAATTGTTAAAAATAAATTAATATAACTAATTAGTAGGTTGTGAAATATAATATAGTTCTGAGAAAGTATCAGGATTTTATTCAGAATACTATTTGAAATATGAGCATTTAAATTTCTCAACTTTGACGACTCCTCACCGCTATAGGTTTAGAGATAGCCCTAATTTGTATATTCCAAAATATTGCCTTTTAGTAGGGTGCAAGTGATTTTTAAAAGTAAAACTCTACCTTAACAAAAAGTTATCTTTCTATGAAATATCTGTTTAAACTATTTAAATAGTAAATTAATTATTATGCAAAATTCCTTACAATAATATGTAAGTAAGTCATCGATTATATGATAAATATAATTATGTCTGTGTTCCCGGGTAATCTTAAAATACCCAGACCCGGGTACTCCCAGCCATATATTTGAACTTCACAATATACTTTTGGCTTAGTGGCTCTTAGTGGCTCTCTGACAGGCAAATTTTTTTTTGTGATTTTGCTGACTTTACAATCTTCCAAATAATGCAGGAAATGAGCCATAATTGTCATCTGACACAAAAACTATTTCGATCCTTACTAAAAAGTTTAACCATTACGTTCCTTAAAATAAAGTTCAGTATGTTTCAACCCTACTAAATATTTTTACCAAATACATGTATGTGCTTATTCACAGTACACGTGTGACATATGTGACATATCAATAAATTCATCTCAAGATTTGATGATTCTTTGGTTGAGCTAATATAGTTTAGACCGGTTTTAAATGATTTAGTTCTTTCTCACTTATTTATGCTGAATATTGAATGAATACAAATATTGTGAGCATTTGATTAGTTATTATTAATTTATTAGGAATGCATAATATTGTAAACTATTTTGTGGACAACTTTAAGCAAATTTTATTTTTAAGAATTTTTGTGTCAATGAGAGTAAGTATCCATTTATTAGTTATTAATAAATAAGTTAAACATTTCATAGAATTCATTAAAATTTTATATAATTAATGATAAGAAAGGATTAAACTATGGAATAGATTGAGAAAATTGAGTAAAACAATTGGTTTATTGTAAAAATGATAGAATCGAAAAATTTATTCTAATGTGTAATGAATTACACAAAAAGTATATCAAGTTTTGCATAAAATATTTGTCGTATCGTTTGAATCACGAATATTACACTTTTTATTAGTTTCTTTGGATAAATGGAGTCATCAATAGGTTATCCAAATATCAATTTCCCGGTTTTGTTGATAAGTTTAGCGAATGTCCACACATTGGAACCGTTCACTGAGTTAACCACAAACAGAATCAGAGGTCATTTGGCACAAACTCTCTTCAATCCAATTGATTTCACAAAACTGTTGAATCATTTCTCTGTATATTAATATGAATTTTCATATTTTGAAGTAAAAAATTATTTCAGATATAATTTGTTTGGATATAAAGAATTCTAATAATTAAATGACTTAAAGGAGAAAAAAATTATTATTGAAACCATTGATGATATGAGAAGATTGTGGGCACTAATGACAGATACGCCGCCAGTATTACATCCATCGGTATTACAACAATGAATGCAATCCTCGTCTTTATTCTTGCAATGTTCATCGAAACTAATTACCATTTTCAATTTGTCATCTCGCAAATGACAAGGTGCAAGAGCACACTCTTTTCTTAAATGGAGCCCATCTTTGGCTGAAATGCGATTAAATAGTTTTATTTTCTATTTAGTTTTAAACAATTTGAACAAGGTAATTGTTTATAGAACTAGTGTTTAGGTCTTACCGTTTCTGTATATAGTAGTCATACATCTGTCGTACGCCTGGTTTGTCGGACAAGGTGTTGAACCCCCTTCAAGGCAAAGACGGTTGTCGTTTGTATGACACTGATAACAATTCATCGAGGTGCTCAGCCCCACATACACTAATAAAGATTAATTTATAATTCAATCTTTCTCAATTTAAGTTTCAAGGAAAAAAGATTGACTACAAATAATATCTTCTTGAATAAGAATTTAGTCTCTTAACAGCAATAAAACCAATATTTTTAATAAAGGAGACCCTCTGAAAGTGATCGCATTTTGACCCTTCAATAAGTTATTTTACCATTTTTGAAACATTTAGAAGAATAAACTGAATTACAACATTTAAAAATATACCTAGCTTTATATTTGCGGTGATTAAAAATATTCACCATCAGTGACGTTAAAATGGAGGATATTTTCATCTAATACCCTGGTTAATCATATTCTATAACTTGATTGGATAAATCTTTTTATATTTCAACATTTTGACTAACATTGTTTAATGTCAGCTAACTTTTGATAAAAATTTTATTATAGCTAATCTACAACGCATTGTAACAGAATTGTTAAATTGAATACAGCGGGGAAGGGGGAGGGGTGGCTAAAATATTCAAATTTTTAATAATTTTTCAAAATCCCGATCATAGGTTTTGGCCGATTTTCTTCCCATTCAAATGAGCTTTTTATTAATTTACACTATTATTTCCAATAGTTAAGGTCTTCAACTTAAGAACAGACCTTGACAATATCCCCTTACAGTAAAAATTCTGAAAATACCCCCTGTCGTTACGGTGAACATAATAGATAATCCCCCCTGCCAAGCGAAGCGAGGTGGCAAATTTTGGGGGTAATTTTTACTAAAAAATCTACAAAAATGGGTAAAACTTTGGAAAAATAGCAAAATTTGGTGGTCGCCTGGTGTCGAACCCTGGTTAATGAGTTTTTTGTTAAACATCTATCATTTTTTCACTTATGGTTAAGTTATGGCTAAAAAAAGGTCATTCACTTGAGATGATTTGGAAAACAGAAATGGATAATATTAAGAATTTCTCTGTTTCTGTACCTTAACCAGAAATATCTTGGTCTTTCTAAACCTTTAAATGATCACTAATTCTACATTCCATTTACTACTTTATTGCCCACAAATATGCATTGGGAGTAATTTGTGGTCATTTAAACATATGCGCTATGGGTTGGCATTAGAACAAAGAGAAATGATTAAGAGATTATGAAAGTGTGAGAAACACTTACTCAACAATATTGAGATTATATTAATAATTAACAGATTAGTTGATAACATAATCGTTCACTTGTCTGAACCCTCACTATTGTATACTATATTTATTCAAAATATCCATCAATAAAACGATTCGGTTGTTATATAAATGCAATGATTAGAATCAATTCAAATGAATATTTAAGGAAATAATTTCCCTCACATTTACTCGAATTGAAATACAAATAATACATTTGTTTTGACAAATAAAGTGAAGGAAAAAAAGATAGAATGAAAGCGCAGGAGATTGGACTCAAATTAGTCAAAGGATGCTTCAAATGTGAGAACAGACAGAGAAAGGCAAAAAAGGATGGATTCACGCATCACATCCTCCAAATCGATAACATGTTATATAAAGACAACCATATATTACATTCAAAGCCAAAAGAGCACAGGTTTAGTGTAAACCCAAAGATTGTTTCTTAGAAATCCTGGAAAACGTGACTAATTTTAGATTTTATTGGTGTACCAAATGTTGAATCAATAGCCAAAAAGTCAATACTTTTGAAACCTAAGAGTAAATCCTATTTATAACAATCTGAACAAAGACGGGTCAGTTTCTCACAATTGGGTAAAACTCAAGACCACTCAAAATACTTCAATAATTGTTTTAATTATTATGTTTTAAATAAATTGAAATAATATTTTACTTTTTTTTTATGAAAGCAATGATACAATTAAATGATTATTTGATACATAAGTTTCAGACATTTATTGAGATAATTTACAAGATATGTGCACAGAATAGAGACAGAGCGGTGGTCTTTGTGTTGGAGGAATAGAATTCGATAATCAGGTTTTGTAAAAACTTAATATTGCGAGGATGAACTTGTTACAAATGGAATAATTAAATTACTTATATTGGTAGATAAAATCTAATAGATATTATATTCGGTTGAATATTGCTTGGATCTAAAAATTATACAATTAATTAGAGTATAGATTATAGCAGTTCCTAAAACTTATAAAGTAATAAAAGTGTATATAATTGAAAGACGAGTAAAATAAAAGGAACTCAAAAATTGTGAGTTTGATTAAACTCAATGATATATTAATTGGACACAATATAACATGGTAGTTCCAAAATCATATCAAATAGGAACCAAAATTGATTAATAGTGGGGTCTAATGGAGTTTAGAACCAAATCAAACGCATTAAGTGATCGGTTTTATATTTTGCGGACTGAATGAGTCCCATATATTCAAAGTCTGAAACGGTATTAACAAAACGAACGACACTTTCATCACTCTCTTTGATTCTCTTCTTATTTTGATCCAATGGTTGCAACGATTGCTTAAATGTTGTGAAGCCGTCAAACATATTGAAAATGGTTTGGCTCTCCATATATACACCGAAAAGATTATGAAAATCAGTTAACGTTTGTTCACTACTTTTGTTTTTGTCGTAAACCAGTAAAGGATTTGAAAGACTTTTATGGATATCATTCCTCAGAACCACAAATATATTTGGTTTTATTGAATTCAAGTCATCAAAAAACACAATTTTACTGAAAGGAGAGGAGAAGGGATGAGGTATTTCACTGATCGCCTCTTCAATTGACTCAATTGTTGTTTTCTTCCATAACTCGAATTTGGTTAAGACTTTCGGTATATTCGAAGGATTAATAACTTCTTTCCACTGATGTCTAGTCTTAAGGTTTGATAATTTATTCTTCATGTCTGACATATCAAGTCTTTCGATGAATATCTGAGGCTCTGCTTTCTGCTCATCAATTGTTTCACTCATTGTTTTTTGGCACAATTTCAAGACATCGATCAGAGGTTTTGAACTCTCATTTGTTGAGAACTCAATCAAACAGTTTTCCAAACAATTCTTCCATTGATTTTGTGATAATCTGTTCAACGATTCGACTATTTGTTTGAAATCAAATGATTTGTCTAAGAATTGCATATAAAGTTGTGTTAAAGAGATACCAGAATTCAATAATTTGATCAAAGCTTTCAAATTTTGGATGAATTGGTTGTGAAGCGAAACAAATTGAGAAATACTCTTAACTAAGCTTTTATTGAATTCTTTGTCTCCCAATGAAAAGTCAAAGAGTTTTGAATGGCGTAAGGCTTTCATCGCTTTCATATCGTTATTCTTGGTATAAGATTTGAGATCACTTTTCTTTTGGCACAGAAATGATAACTCATTTGAATAAAAATGTTGAAAAAGACAACACTTTATGAAATTCTCAATATTTTGAATCGAAAAATCAAAATTTTCAAAGACTTTGATCATAAAATTGAGAACATTTGGGCCTAATTTAAAAGGCAATGAATTATCAATTAATAGCTCTTCAATAATACGATCCACTATTTTGTGTCCATTAAAGGACTGGAAGTGATATATAATAAGGAAATCGGTGGCACTCGAGGGCAACAAATTTTGAAGAGAAATGGTTTCGTTTGATTTAATCATTATTATAATGAATGGAATCGTTTGCAGATATTCTTTGATTATAAGAATCAAAGAAGTGACCAAAGAGTGGTCAAAATTCTCAATTTCGTCCAAAAAGAAGACAATTGGAGAACAAAAATCATTGGTATTACTGTTGATCACAAACTCTTCGTATATATTGAAGAGACTCTCAAAGGTTTGTCGTTTAATTTGGTTCTCATCTAAAGACGCGCTTTCGATGACTTCTTCGTTAAGAATTGTATCACATATTTGTCTGAAGACAGAACTCATTGTTTGGGTTTGACTTGAATTGAGGTAAACGACAAAAGTAGTCAAGTCTTGAATGCTTTCCACCAATAGATCACAAATACATTTATGTTCACTTGTATTCATACCTGGATATAAAAGTGAGTTATTTTGGGTTAAAATGAGAAAATCATTAATCAAATACCAATTGACAACAAAGCAGTCGGAATGAGTCCAGTGTTTGGTTTGAATTTAGTTTCAAAACACTTTTCTCTCATTTGGTTATTAAGACAATTATCGGAAACAAATTGAAATAATGACTGCATTAGTGGTGAAAACAAATCACTTCTCATTGAATTGATCTGAGACTCCATTTTGCCGAATGTCTTCAAAAGCAATTGTTTACGAATCAAATCAAATTCATTGTCTTTGTCTCTAAGTTTGCCACTAATTATCTTCTTATTGTTTGGCCGATAATATTGACAAACATTTGTCACCAAATTATTAAACTCTTGAGACATATTTGACTGTTAGTAGTGGACTATTGAACTCAAGTGAGAATGAGCAAGCACAATTAATCACAAATAATGAACCTGTTTATTATACACAAAGAGTACAATCAAAATGATTTTAATTTCAAAATTTGAAAACACGTGTATTAATACATAAATGTCGATATGATTTGAGTTGATTTTTATCCCCTTATGTCTCAAAAATGCATTGAATTGAAGAAAATGTTAGCGTTTTGTATGAATCATATGCTTAGCATTGAATCAAAACATTTGAAGGATAAACAAGTTTTGAGACATCGGTTCCTAATGAAAGTGAACTTTGATTTAATTGGTCTCAAAATCATTACAAATACATTGACTGAAGATATAAAGTGAGTGTTTCATCAGTTTTCACACTTTCTTATCGATTGGCTGTCATTAGTGGTGACCCAAAAGTATAAACTCTTGGTTTAAGCATTTTGTGGACAATTTAGTGACACTTTTGCAGTCAATTCAGCTCTTCTTTGGTTCCTCCGCTAAAAGTAAGCATTTATTTTGTTTTACATTTTATCCATTGGTTATAAAAGTCTATAAAAGTGACACTTTTGACAAACCAAGAAATAGACGTTTTAATCGATAGTCTAATGATTATTATATAAAAATATTGATTAAACTGTTGTATAATTTGTGATTAGATTACAAAACACTAATTCATTACTTAATTTCATTTAATGGCATCTAATGAGTGATTGCCTTAAATATGTTTTAGAGTCTATTTATCGGTTGAAAGTCAACTGATTTTCTCCAACTCTTGATTAGTGGACAACTATTTCTCAATCCTTTATTGAATTAAAAGCATTTAAATCAATCGTTTCATTAAAAGTGAGCCAATATTTGAGATCAAAAACACGAATTGCGTATAAAATGATTTGTTTGACGATAAGAGGTTTAAAATAGAGATTTATTGTATGTTTTTCTCATTGAATGAGTGATGAATAGCATTGAAAATTGAAATGACTTTTTATCAGTCCTTGAATTTAAGATTCTTTCCATTCCTAAGATCTGTACATTTAATTAAAACTTTTGCCATTTGGAGTCAAATTGAGAATATCTTTTCGTTATTATTGTCTCAATATTATTGCAATTGTTTTAGAGCTTAGAAAAGAAGATTTGTTTGTTGACAATAAAATTGAGACATTTATACATTCAATTTGTTTATCGAGAAGAATGTATAACCTTGCTTAATTCTTGACCCATTCTTTACTTTACGAAATGTAGTGATTCTCAACATTTTGTACTATATTTGTATGGATTGTCGCATAACTATCTAAAAACCTTTCCTAAAACATTGATTTATGTTTTGGTTGATTCAATTGTTAGCATTTGATATATTTATATTGAGCAAGAAGAAATAAGCGAATTTATTATGACTTAAACACTGTAACTACTCTCAAGTTTTGATAATGATATTAATGGTACTCAAGGTTCTTTCCATTGAGTTCATTAACAGTGCAATTGGGATATTGAATGTATTTTGGGGCAAATATGTTACTGAATGGAATAATCCCAAAATGACAATCCAGAAGTAACTTGTTCAAATGATATTACACGGTCTTTGATATTTACAACAAATCAAATGACAAATTGAATGTTTATTCTCATAATTTTCCTCAAATAATTCCATTGAAAGATCAATGAAATAGCATTTTGTCGGTAAAACTTAGGACACGGAATATGACTTCACATTCAATTCTAAAAGACATCATTGAATTCACTCTCATATGTAGACTATAAATGCTTTTAGACGAACAATATTTGCTAGTTTTGTATTAATAGTTCACACAATTTAGTCGCTATTTATTTCAGTCTGTTTTCAACTAAACTTAATTTCCACTCAATTTATGGATTGAAATGATAACAAATATTGAAATGTTTTACTGATTTTATTTGTCGGAAACGTTAGATATTTGATGGTATAGTTGAGTGCAAATTATTTTGAAAACTACTCGAAAACGTGGTTTTATGTAACTTTTATCTAAAGTCCAATTGAATGTAAGAATCCTTTATTCAAACAAATTAGTGATAATAAACTCCAAACACTTGGATCTAAACTAAACTAAACTATAGTAAAGACTTCTAAAAGAGAAGTTTGTTTAGTCGATGACGTGATTAAATCAGCGCTCATTTCTTGTCATTTAGTTTCATAAATTGATAAGACTTTTAGACTTACATTAAAGCCATCGAAAGCGAGGCTTAGTTTGAAAAGTGTAGTCAATTGAATACCAGTCCATTTGGTTTCTGTTTCTGTGTTTCTTTAATTGTATTGAATTTGAAATTTTGAAACGACTGACAAAATGTCAAACATTCAAAATTTCACGGCTCTTAACAGTGATTTGAAGGTTAGACCGATTTTAATCCTTTATTGAGTTTCAATGTTTGGTTTGAGTTAATTGATTGATTGGGAATAGAGTTTCGGTAAAATGACGAGCGAACCGCCGAGTGGAGTGACATTCGGCGCACCTCAAAGCCGACATCAGCGAAAAGTGAGCGCCACGACTGAGTTTAAAGAATTGACTAAAAAGGACGCACAGCACCAGTTGGCACAAGAACTCGAAAAATTGCTCAGAACTTCAAATGCTAATCAAAATCAGCGCTCAATATGTGAAGAGGAGTTTAAAGGCTTTCAACAACTTTTTATGAAATACCTTCAGGGCGTCGGACCATCAGTTCAGTGGGAAAAGATTGAACCCCTTCCCGAAGATGCCGTCAGAAGTTATGCCTCACTCAGTGAACCTCCAAAAGCTATGATCAGAGAAATGCTCAATCAATTGGTTGTCGTCAAACTCAATGGAGGGCTCGGTATTTATTATTCTGTCCATTAAGTGTATTGACTCATATTTACATTAAGGCACATCTATGGGCTGCACGGGTCCAAAATCAGTGATTCCTGTGAGGAATGACCTGACATTCTTAGATCTAACTGTCCAACAGATCGAACATTTGAATAAGACTTACGACGCGGACGTACCTCTAGTTTTGATGAATTCCTTTAATACGGACGAAGACACACAAAAACTTCTTCGTAAATATCGGGGATTTCGGGTCAAAATTTACACATTTATGCAGAGCCGTTACCCACGAGTTAATAAGGAAAGTCTTATGCCTATCGCAAACACTCTAAGTGGTGACGAGTCATCCTGGTATCCTCCCGGTCACGGAGATTTCTATCACTCCTTCTATAAGTCAGGTCTACTCCAGTATTTCATAAAAGAAGGTAAAAATTGGTTGAATTGTAAACATAGAAAATAATTGAAACGATTTGATCGAAAGGCCGACAATTTGTGTTTCTGTCAAATATCGACAATTTGGGCGCAACCGTTGATCTCAATATATTGCACTCACTTCTGGACCCCAACGAATCGGTTCATCCCTCATATGTGATGGAAGTGACCGACAAGACTATTGCTGATGTCAAGGGAGGAACACTCATTCAATACGAAGGTCATGTAAGACTTCTTGAGATCGCACAGGTGCCTAAAGTGCACGTGGATGAATTCAAAAGTGTCCAAAAGTTCAAGATATTCAACACAAATAACTTATGGATAAAACTCGAGAATATTCAAGAAATGGTGGAAATGGGAGGACTCGATATGGAAATTATCATTAATAATAAGCATTTGGATAACGGTTTGGATGTGATTCAATTGGAAACTGCTGTCGGCTCAGCCATGAAAGACTTCGAGGGGGCCATTGGTATTAATGTCCCCCGAAGTCGATTTTTACCCGTTAAGAAAACATCGGATTTGTTGCTCGTAATGTCGAACTTGTATTCCCTGAGTAATGGCAGTCTAATAATGAACCCAAAGCGAGCATTTCCTACCGTTCCTTTGGTCAAATTGGGTGACTCGAACTTCTCCAAAGTACGTGACTATTTGTCCCGTTTTGCCTCCATTCCCGATATCCTAGAATTGGACCACTTAACAGTTAGTGGTGACGTCACATTCGGCAAAGGAGTCACTTTGAAAGGTATTACTTTTGTTTTTAAATGTGATAATATTATTAACCCATTGATTACTTATTGAATTTCAGGCACTGTTATTATAATAGCCAACCATGGTGATCGTATTGACATCCCCGCCGGTGCTATACTCGAGTCTAAGATAGTGTCGGGTAATCTCCGAATTCTGGATCACTGAGTGTTTTATCTTTTGTTGAAAACTTTATTCTCAAAAAGTGTTAAAAGAGTTGTTTACAAATGGAATTCAGTCTATATTACAGAATATATGTTTGTAGATATCATTTGTTTTAGTTTTTATGTATTTAATGTTTTAAAAGTTTATACAAATTCGCAATAATTTAGTTTTTGAAATGTTTACGATTCAAATGAATGCTATATTTTCCCGATTTTGGAAAGTTTATAGAATTGTTTGATTTTATGCCAAATCTGTTTACTTTGATTTTGATCTGTTATTAAAGACAGAAATTTTATTGAGTGTTAAATACTTTGACTGAATATTAATTGCTTTTTATTTCTTTTTTTGGATTTCGGAAAATATTTGTTCAAAATATAAGTGAATTCTATGAAACATATGATGTCTTGTAGAGTGCAATGAGTTGTCTTCATCCGGATATATCTGTATTTGAATGAGTGGTTCCAATGAATTCCAACCATTTTTGTAATACCCATCAATTAATTGCTTTAATAATTGCATTGAGTGCTGAACCGATACTTTCTCTGAAAATGATTTTTAAAATTATGATTAGAATCTAATAATTAGTTTATATTAATATTTGATACCATCAGCCGATCCGTGAATTAGAAGTATATGTTTTGCTATAAGTTTATCGATTTTATTAATGAGACTAAAGGTGTCAAACATGAGGTAATTGTCAAATAAGTTCCAACCATTGAATAGATAGTTAAAAGTGACCGCATCTTAATTTAAAATAAACTCAATTTTGGTTCTTATTATCAATGGATTAAATACCGATTAGCCTCCAATCGATGATAGGGGAGATTAAGACAGCACAGTTGATCACTTCACTTGAGGCCAGACTAGAAATAGCCACAAAAGCGGCCATATTTGAGCCCCAAATACACATTCTCTTGGAGTCAATAAAAAGCAGACTTTGTTTGATATAATGGAAAGCGATTCCATAGTTTTCAGTATTTTCATGAATCAATTGGTAATTATGGGTTTGCTTTCTATGTACACGATATTCGTCGTCCCTCTCAACCAACCCATAGATATACTTGTATTTTGATACTAAATGATGTCCCCAATGAACATTAAATTTGTGCTTGAGCACTGATTCACCTGGCTCATTTCTATTGATACAAACTTTTTATTAAAGATTCTACTCATTTGACATACATTTGTATAACGAGTGGATATTTAGCGACCACTTCATCATCAAAATCGATGGGAAGTAATAATTTGATATTAATTTCTGTAAAATCCAATGGAAATTATTAGGATTACATTTGGAATCTCATTTAAAACTATGTGCTCCTGGTCTAGATTCTAGAGAGTCTTTATTCAATGGTTATATTTTAGGAGTGGGAAAACTCGTCGTTTAAGTCTATTTGAAATTATGCTAGATATTCAATTGATTATTTTTCTATATTTATATCCCTGATTAAAATTATTTACTCATTAACTCTAAAACATTTCATAAATCTTATATGGAATTGATGTGGAATAGAAAAAAAGACTTATTTTGGTCATTGAATCAGAATATTCAATGATTTAAGTCTTGTTCCTACAATTTAGACCTCAAGAGTCTTGAGTCAAGACTTTAGACTTTCAAAAATTTGAATTAAATTCATTTCTCTTCTTATCTGATTTCAATTTCAAATAAAATCCAAATTTGACCAAGATGTTAATTTCAACCTTTATATTTCAAAATTCCAATATAAACTCTTTAGATAGTGCAATTTTGAATGATCCCCATTCACAGCGAACAAACACATTCTTTATATGCAGGGTTAGCCATAGGGGGGGGTTTTGCCGGAATACCCCCCCCTGAGGTTTAAGATTTGCCAAAAACCCCCCCCCTGAGCTTCGCAAAAAATTGTAATACAAAACCGCATAGAAAAGAGGGCCCCCTCGATTTTGGCTGCCGGCCGAAGGCCGGCGGCCATTTTTTCCTGAAAATCCGCCATTTTTGCTAATTTAGTCAATTTAACTGGATTTAAACTGTATTTAAGCTAAATTAAGGCTAATTTAGCCGA